>JACEGR010002890.1:0-117157 GCA_014170235.1 Listronotus bonariensis
CGTGCCATTTTAAATTGAAACAGTGTTCGATTATAAGTGATTTTTGTTCAATTTATTTTCAAATTAATACCAAAAGGGTGAGTTTTATATCCTATTTTTCTGATCATTTTGATATAGACCGGTCAACATGGAAACCTGGCCACGCATCTTCGTTTTTAAATTCAATAGTGTATAAATATTTTCCCAAAATAAGGGTATCCCTGATCCCCAATTTTTTTTTTGTGTTGAACACATAAGTACAATTACTAAATTTTTAATAATAAAGACAGAGCTATAAGCGGGAGGGGGGGAAATGCCCCCTCCTCCCAGGTCGTTAAAAATACTCCTTAAAGATATTTTGTTTAGTGGAGGTATAGAAAATAGTAAATTAATTACCATAACTACCTTTTTTTAACGTTTAACAAAAGGAGAAATAGACCAAAAATATTTGTATTTTATAACGGAATTTTGGAAAAACTGGTCGCATGATCCAAAACTTATAAATACAAATTTTACTCCAATTGTTATCATACAGGGTTATAACTAAAAATATGTAAAATGCCCAGAAGCTTACTACTTCAATTTTTAATATATTAATATAAATGACAAATTTTGAAGAGAGTTGAATTTCAATGTCAAAATTTAAAGGTAAAGCATAAAAGTAAAAAAAATATTGTTAATATTTAACATTACGCATTTCAACTTAAATAATAATAGGTAGAAGTGAGCAAAATTTAAAAGAAAATTTAACAACTTTAAATATATTTTTTTACTTTAATCTTTAATTTTAAATTTTGACAATAAATTTAATTCTCTACAACATTTTTGTCCTTTTTTCAAAATAAAGGAAGTTTACTTATGGCCATTTTTTATAATTTTAGATATAACTCGCTCTGTGGATCAGAGATCAGTGTAATCAGAGAAAGTTAGAAAGGTTTTCAACCATGCGACCAGTTAGGACATTTAAAAATTCCAAAATGTTTGGTCCATTTGTCCTCTTATAACACCTATATCGGGACACACTGTATACACACACTTTTTTACATTTTTCTTTGTTGGTTTTCAATATTTTTAACTTGTTGCCCTCCCCCCTTCTCCCACCTCCCCAAAATTATGCGTACGGCCCTGATTAAAGACATTACAATATTCGTAAGGACTGAATTTTTGCCAATTTTCCTTATTGAAGTAAGGTAATTTAGCTTAAACCAAGTTAAAAGTTTTAAAATTAGGGTCAACGTGCCTAGTTCAAATAATAACAATAAACAAAAAAAACATGAAGTAAAAGGGGTTAAAAATTATTTGGATAATTGCCAGCTGCAAATTTTCAAAATTTACAAAAAAATTTTTGCCAATATTAGTGTAACATCTAAATGATTAGCGCGAGACTATTTTTTTTAACAATTTTTTTAACAATTACACATATACATTTGGTTATTAAAGAAAATACAAAGAGTTATACAAAATAATTGCTTTTTTGCTTAATTTTTTTATCTAAATTAGTAATACCTATTATTGTTTAAAAAAATAAAAGCCCTTTTAATGCATGACAAAATCGCCAAAATTTGATATGGTGGTGTGTATGTAAAATTCGTTTCTGCCTAATTTGTAATAAAGTAAGGTCAAATACATACATTACTAGAACTTTAATGTAATTAAAAAGTTATTGGTCTAAGGAAGCTATTACACAGTCAACCTTAACATCGGTTGTTAGATTTGGAAGCTCATATTTCTAAAACTGTTGGAGAAAACAATTTTAAATGGGATAAATTCTCAGTCCTTAAAATGTCTTTTTATTGATAAAATATACAGGGTGTTTAATTTTAAAAATGCCATTTTATTATCGAACTCCTGACAATGGCTATATTTCCGAAACTATGAAAAATTAAATATACAAAGTGATACAAATTCGATGCATTAGCATTGCTAGCTCGGTAATTATAAGAGGTAGAGAGTTGGTTAAATTGGGGCAAAGTTGCGCCTTTTTATGCTTAACAATATTCCGTTTTAAAAATTTAAAAATTTGGAACCGTTCCGGAATTATCCGCAAAAACACGAAATTTTGCGAAAGAGTTTTTTTCAGTTTATTTGAGAGGAGCTTTTAAAACAAACAACATATAAACATTGCCACTTTTTGTGTTCTATAAAATGATTTCACTAAATTTAAGATCCGACGTTTCGTCTTTGGATCACCGTCATCGTATTTTAATTCTAAATGTAACGATATATCACACTTTACATTTATGCGACTTTTCGTACCATAAACCACATCCACTATTTTTCTAATAAAAATTAAGTCTTTATTCCAAACGATTTTAAACATTTCCATTTGAAAGTTAGTATGAATATTTTTTTATAACTACTTCACTATTAATATTTTTATTTATTTATTTATAATTTAAATATCAAGCTTCAAGAATTAATGTAGTTTACCAACATTTACTTATAAGTAATAAAATAATTAAGTCAAACGCCTCTATTAACTTTATCGTATCCTGTTATAGAAAAAATGGATGCATACTTACCTGCAAACGAAAATTTTTCCGAACATTTTGAAAAAACGGTATTTGTAATTGCAAAATAGTGAATGATAATGTTGTTCCGGTTCGAAACGTAGCATAAATGTAAAATGTGATATATCGTAAGATCTAGAATTAAAATGCAAGTTTATTAAAATCAAATATTCCTCCCATTTAAAAAAACAAATTTGATGATGGTGGCTTAAAGACGAAACGTCGGATTTTAAATTTAGTGACATCATTTTAGAGACAAGAGAAAGTGGTAATGGTAATGTGTCTTTGGTTTTAAACTATCTTCTCAAATAAACTGAAAGAAAAAACTGTTTCGCAAAATTTTGGTTTGATAGTGGTAAGTTTTTAAATGAACACCCTCTGTATATATCATTTAAATCAAAATTTAATTCCTACGGGAAAGATTAATCAATATCAATGTTTAAACTTTGAATTTATATTGATGGTTAAAGCAAACTAAGTACTCTTAACATGACTACCATGCCGGTTGACAACGAAATTACTAATTTTCTTCAGTGCAATCGCATTGTTTTCACATTTAAGGATGTTAAATTGTGTCACTTGATGCTCATTTTAGATACAATAGCATCTGTGTATTACTTCGGGTTTAACCGGAAGTGATATAAACTTTGATATTTTAAATGGAACACCCTGTATATTTTTAGGATTTAAATTCTACAGATCATTTCCGATATAAACCTTAATTATATCCTTTATGGTTTTGGAAAAAATGGCGTTTGAAAATGTCCACACGACAGCACAATATACAGTTTTATGGAAAAACAAATAATGAGAATAACAAAAAATTAAATGCTTAAAATAGTTCTTTTAAAAAACTTTATCTTTAAAGACAATTATAATACTACTTCCTGATTAGCCGGAAGTGATGTAAAATTTGAATCATTAAGTATGATAACCCTGGTAATTTTAATGGAACACCCTATACATATATTTTTAAGGTTTTAATTCTTTAATCTGTTCCGGATTTAAAACCTATAATATTTTTTTAGTTTTAGAGAAAACGGAGTTCGAAAAGGTCCAAACGACCTCACATAGGACGTTCCATTAAAATTACCAGGGTTACTACATACATACTTAGGAGTTTAAATTTTACAGCACTTCCGGTTAAAAAGGAAGTAGTATTATAATGGTCTTTAAAGGTAGAGTCTATAAAAAGAACTATTTTTAGCATTTTTAATTTTTGACATGTTCATTTTTTCCCATAAAACTGCGTATTGTGTTGTCGTTTGGTCATTTTCTCCAAAACCAAAAAGTTAGGTTATGGATATATTGCATATACACAGTGATCCTTTTAAAATATTAAAGTTTATATCACTTCCGGTTAAACCGGAAGATATACAGAGATCCTATTGTATCTGACATCCTGTGATACAATTTAACGTCCCTAAATGTAAAAATTCTACGATTGCAATGAAGAAAATAAATTGCTGGATGGTAATTTCGTTGTCACCCGGTATATCAAATATTTATGAAGATAGCGATTTGACCATGCTTAAAATGATTTCTATTATTATTATTATTTTTTTTTTTTTTTGAGGAATATGCATTAGCGTAAAATTTTTTGTTAAAAAATATTTGCAGTAAATCCCTCATGGACGAACGTGACAAAAAAAAATCTTCTTGTGCGTCAAAATATATCTTTTGATGCGTGAAAAATGTCTTCCAAATTTCCAAAAAATATCTATATTGGTAAAAAAGTGATTGTACAACTAAATTTTAACACCCACCCCCACAAAAGTAGGACGTTTAGGACATAAATATGTTTATATAAGGTTTTTTCATATTTTTTGATGGAGAATGACCACTTAAAGTTTGTAGTAAAAGTTAGTGGACATCCTGTATAATTACATTTATATTGTTTTAAATATACAGGGTGTTTCCTAATTGCGGTAAGAAAATTTAAAATCGTATTTCTGAGCCATTTTTATGAAAAAAAGTTTATATACACATAGGTCCTCAAGTGTTTCGCTTTCAAGATACAGGGTGTTAAACTTTTTAAAAAACCTAAAAATTTCCAAAAACACCTTTTTAGTAAAACTTGTTAGACTAGATATAAACGTTATTTAATTAGGTATTTGTTGTTGTTGTCACATAATTGCTAATAGGAAGTTAGAACACTTAATTTTTAAAAGAAAAAAATGTCATTTTGTTTCTTGTATGGTTCAGGAATTAGCAGTTTGGCGGATTTTTTTTCTTGAATCCTAAGCAAGGTACGTAAAAATATTAAGGAACAAAAAGTTGTATTTTTAAGTGTTTCAAAGTCAGTGGCGTACATTTTTTTAAATATTACTAGCTGAGATGCGTCCCACGCCGCCACTGGTCATACTAATAAAAATTAATTTAGGTCTTAATTAACTTCCTGATTTAACAAATACTAGAGCTAAAATTTATTAAAATCGGATAAGGCATATTTCGGATATTATTCAAAACCCGATTTTCTTTTTAGACTTTAACACCCTGTATCTTATAAACAAAGCATTTCTGGACCTACGACCACATGTGAAAATAGTAAATAGCACACTGTTTTCATGCATAGAAAATGCCTTATATCACACTAGTGTTGTAAAGTACTTTACAACACTAGTGTTGCAAAGTATAATATAAAGCTGTCATCGCTGTCATTGTTATTTAAAATAAATTTGGAGTTATCAGGTTGTTAATGGGATTTACATTGAAAAAGCCATGCAATATTTTTTTAATGAGGACCTTTTTAATTCTTAAATAATAAAAAGCGACTAGGTAGGTGATTTTTGATATAAAAATATTGTTAAACAGTATAATATATCGCAGTAAGGAAAAGTATATATCACCCTAGTGATGCAAAGTTTTCAATTGTTTTCTTATTTTTTCCGTGAAGACAAACAACTTTTATTGTTTTTTTGGTGAATAACTTGTGGTCGTAGGAAAATAGTGTACATTACTTGTGTGAAAATCACTTTCTTACACGCGTGGGTTTGTCGCACTCGGCTGACGCCTCGTGCAACAATATTCCCACTCGTGTGAAATAAGTCATTTTCCACCCTTGTAATGTAATATACTATTTTATTTATTTACGCAAAAACTGTGCATCAAATAAATAAAAGAAAGTCAAGAAATCAAATATGTGTCAAACTAGAGAAGTGGGGATATATAAAAATATATTTTTTTAATGCAGTGGCGTACCATTTTTTTTTCTTAAAAATATCCACCCTAAGCCCTCATGACCGACACTGGTAAAAATTTTTTTTTCTTGTATGCCAAAAAATGTCCTTTGAGTTGCATCCCCAAATTTTTCAAAATATCTTAAATTGGTACATAAAGTTATTATAAAAAAACGCAATTTTTTTAAAATTTTCCAACACCCTGTAGTTCAAAAACCAAGACGTTTAGGACATATTTTATATGAAGCTTTTTTCTATATTTTTATTGTAGAATTAGCCGTTTGTCGAATACGTGGTAAAACACCCTGTATAATTATTTTTCCCTGCGACCGGGTTTTCAAATCTTAAATTATATAAAAAAACAACAATTTTAAAAAACAAATTATCAATATCGAAGCTGTTACTGAGGACTTTCAGCGATTGCCTGTTTTACAGCTTCATTGACTCGACTAATAGGAAGTATTAAAGTAGTACACTAACATACATTTTCCATTATTTTATAACAGCGCGATTTATAGTAAAACGCATAATCAAGTGCTAATAAGAACAAACCCTTTATCTTCTTGGTCTTATGTAAATATTACATATATTTTCACATAACTTTAAGGCACCTCAGGGGACCAAATTTTATATAACCATTCTCGTTTTTAACTGCATAACATGTGTAGTTATTTTATAGATAATTATACAGGTGTTTTCTAATTGCGGTAAAAAAATTAAGGGCTCAAGTAGAATCGCCCCCTTAAGTTTCGTGATCGATTTTAAATCACCTTGTATAATAAAAGTTATAATTATTTTAAAAGAAATAAAAATAACGAAATGTTTAATATTAAGTTACTTACGATACAAAGGGTTTAATCTATAAAAGTTACAGTAACTTTTTTTTCCTGCAAATGTAAAATTTTTTTTTACCGTTAATACATGCATATAGTTGGGGCCAGACATATAAAATTCTAAAAGCAATGCCTCAAAGTACACAAAAATACTAATGCTTTTCAAAAGCACATAGCCTCTTGACAGAGCTAAATACCTGTTTAGAGCTTTTGACAAAATCTTTGTGGTTATTAAACGTATCTCTCATGTTCATTTTTGTGTATTGATCAATAAAAAATATAATAATTAACAATGAAACCACAAGAAAACTAAACGCTGACCGCACAGCAAAATGAATAATTATTAAGGTTAAGTTAATTATTATTAATATTATATATCGCTGTTTTTACAAGCGGCGGACGGCGGCATCTATCTATAAAATAATTTACCTTAATAGATAAAACTAACGGACGGCGGTTTTCTTCTTATAATTAAGCAATGCCGCCGGAGGTCCTTTGCCTAATAAAAATATCACCACAATCGTAAATATCCTAGACACCACTAAAGCTATATTACCTATTTTAAAATAAATATAACTTATATCTGGGGCATGGCGTTTCCCACAACACTTAGCATGCTTGATTCCATTCAAAGAAAAGCTGTTTGCTTTATTAATGATTCTTCACTCACAAAAAGGCTTCCTCTTTTGCCCATCGTCGGCTTGTGGGGCAATTATCGCTTTTTATAGGTGCTTCCATGGTTTCTGCTCTGAAGAATTGTTCACTATAATTCCTCCACTCACGGTTCCCAAGAGAAGAGGTGCCGCGCGTATGCATCCCTATGGACAGGCCCCGAACTTCCCACTTGACACCCGTGTCAACCAACTCCCTCTTACCTCGCTTAAGACACCCACGGTACGTTAGTATTTAGGTTTTAAGCCTTCGTTGATTGTCGAAAGATAAAAAAATAATAATAAAAATGCAAAATAATAACCAGTTTAGCAAATAACAAAAGAATAACAGTACTATTTGTGTCTCTCATTCCGGTATTTTTCTTATTTCCTGTTAAACAACAAAAAAATATTAATAATACATTCTGCATTAATAAATATTTCTTGACCTATACTACGGCATCATTAATTGCCTAATTGAGCTTATTTTATTTAAATTTATAATTATTTTTATTTAAATTTGTGGGAGCTATAAATAATGTATGGTAAATTACAATAAATAACCTTAATTTAGACAGTAATATAAAATTTAAATTGTGGATAATACCAAATTAATAGTAACTTGTAATTTTTTGTGTTAATATGACAGTTAAAGCCAAATTTCAAAAGTAAAATCTTAGCAAATAAAAAAAAAATACCTTTAAAAGTAATTCTTTAAGTCATACAGGGTGGTCAAACTTAAGACGGCACTACTGCTAACTTCTTTGTGATTGGAGATACAAAAATGGTATTCTTTTAAGACATGATCAATTTCACTTTTCCCAATTCATTAATCTACAAGTTATCCTAATTATTTGATCACGTGACAGATACTATTTGAAATATAAATAAACATTCATAATGAAGTTAGCCACATAGGTTTCAAAAGAATGATATCAAGTCGGGTAAATTAGTAAAGTTGTGGTATTTTTTCCTCTGATTAACGTGCTGCCAACAAAAAACAATTGACCATCAGGTTTTCGATTTATTGCAAAAAAAAAAATTAATGGAATACACTGCAAATTACGCCACCATTAAAAAGAACTATTAAAGAGCTTAAAAAAAGTTTTCCTGTGATATATCCCATTTTTAATTGTTTCCGAAATTCATCAGAAATTTCATAGTAAACTGTCATTAAAAAAAACACCCTGTATATTGCATTACTAATAAATAGACATTTTAAAAATCCTTAGAAAAATACCAGATTTGACATGTCTATTTCTTATTGTTCTGGAAGTATGGACATCTAAATCCGAAAATTATGATAAGTTTCCATTATAAGTATCTACGGCTCTTAGCTATAAACACTAAGTTTCTATTCTATTGTTTTTTCTTGGTTTTGGTCCCTTCAGCTCCAATCCACCAGCTCTCCCCTTTCGGACTATGCTTTCCAGGACTTCGTCGGCGGAAAATCTGGATAATCGAGCTCGTAGCTCCCAGAAATTCCAAAAAGAATACAAATTAACTCTACAATCGATGCAATGCATAAATTGTCGGCTGTCAAACCAAAAGCTGCTACTGGTGTTACGTATAACCTTCACTTTCACTTCTGACAGTTCCCATGGCACACCCATCTATTTCCCGCCATTTGAGAAATACCTAGTGTTCACTACCAAACAAGATACCATCAGCTTATAAGAATCTTCGCTCACAACGCTTAACTCCAGAAGAAAGATGCCGTCAATTTAGCGTGAATCTTTCCTTGATCCCCAAAGGTAAAAACGTCCGTACGGCACCTCTAACTACCACCCCGGGAAGAACTTTGTAGTCCTCTTTGCAAAGCACTTAGTTTAGTCAAAGAATACAAATCCATAGAAGTTCACAAGTAAGATTTCAGCATATCCAAAAATTTTAGTACCTACCCTGACCACCAGATAGCGAAATTAGTATAATCGACCAATATAAACCCGACAAGGGCATCGACCAATTTTCTGATTGGTCCGGTGCCAACTTTCGCTATCTGGTGATCAGGGTAGGTACTAAAATTTTAGGGTACTCTGAAATCTCACTTGTGAGCTTCTATGGATTAGTACTCTTGGTTTAGTGTCGTAGAAACAATGGACAATATTATATTTACTATTTTTATATTTGGCAATGTTTTCAAAAATATAAGAGGTAGACACAGGGCCGTATTATCCATTAGGCTGACTAGGCTACAGCCTAGGGCGCCATGAAAAAAAATAGGCGCTAGACAGGGGAGGTTTTAAAAAGTGTAATTTCTCTGTGAATAAGGTGCTTCTTTGGAATGAAATAGGCAAATAGGCGTGAATGAAATGAAGAGAATGACCTTTTTTTCTTTTCTTTTCAAAAATTTTTTGGTGGAAAATAGGCGCTCCGGGAATTCTAGCCTAGGGCGCCTCAAACAGTTAATACGGCCCTGGATAGACATATCAAATGTAGTATTTTCTTAAAGCACTTTAATATATTTATTAAATTGTAATGCAATATAAAGGGTTTTTTATTTAAAAATTTCAGTTCACTATTAAATACTTGAGGATGGTCATATTTCCGAAAATATTGGAAATTGAATATGTCACATGTGACCTATTTTTAAAGCTCTTTTATAAATCTTTCGAATGCTAATATAATAAACAGGGTGTCCCTTAAAAAAAAAGGTAATTTTTGCAATAAATCAAAAATCCGATGTTTAATTCACAGCCCTACAAAAATAAAAAAGTTGGTGGTCCGAAAGACAAGACCATGACATCTTTATGTTTTTGGGCTTGTTGAATACGAATCTGGTGTCGATTTAATTCCATAAGGTCATGGTCAAGAACATTTTAAGGTCAAATGATCAAAATTCATCGGAAATAGAATACCAACGTGATATTGGGGTCGCTGAATCTGAATTCGAAGTCAGTATAACCCTATCAGGTTACGGTAGAGGTCAAATCATTAAAATTCATTGAAAATAGACCACAAACGGTGTTTTTGGGGTCGCTTAATCAAAACCCGAAAGGGGCAATTTGACCAAGGATGCGGATTTAGCTACCTTAAAAACCCCAAGATATCATAATTTTGGTGCATTTACGATAACTTGATGATATGACCTTGATCCTAACCTTATAGGGCTAATTTTACCACGAATTCGGATTCAGCAACCCCGAAACCCATGATTGTGGTCTACTGTAAATAACATTTAATGATTTGACTTTGAAAAACCCTGACCATGATCTGATGGGATCAAACTGACCCCGGATTTGGATTCAGCGATTTCAAGATCATAAAAACACATCGATTGTGGTCCCTTTTTGATGAATCTTGATGATCTGACTTTAAAAAGACCTTGACCCTGACTTGATGGGGTCAAACCGACCCCAGATTCGGATTTAGCGACCCCAAAATCAAAAAGGTACCATGGTCTGGTTTTCGGTTAGGTGATTCCTAATAACGGTAAAAAAGTTAAGTACATTTGCCCGAGCCATTTCTATGGAAAAAGACCAGGTCTGAAAATACATAGTTTCCAAAATACAGAATGTTAACATTTTTTTAAAACTTCAATTTAAATCTTAGGGCAACTTGGGAAAAAATTGGAAATAAAAAAGGCTTTAATTAAACATAAAAAAATACCAAAAAGCCAGCTGTCTACATTTTTTATGTAATAATAACAGAAGTTAAAAAAAAATAACTTATCTTTACTGCAACTAATATTTTGTGAATAACGAATTGCTCTGTTGCTATACGTCTTTTCTAAAATAACAAAGTTGCCCTATATCGAAAAATCGACCAATTTGTTTTTGTTTAAACAAATGTCAGAACCAAATAGCAAGCATATAACTAAAAAAATAATCTGTAAGAGAACTAAAACTTTGTGCGAAACTGGATATGGATAATTTTATTTGTTATACAGTTATTTACGATAAAAATGGGTCAAAATATAGACAGACAACAATACAACAATAAAATAATATGTTACATAACAAAACATATATTTGTTTAACGTACGTTGTAATTATGGAAAAGATAAATTACTTCTAACAGTCACCCTTTTAAAATTTAACATTCTTTTATTAGACCAAAAAAGTTTATTTTATTTCTATGCGTATTATTATGTTTCTTATGGGACATTAATCTTTGCTTGATGGACAAGGTTGGTCGATTGCGACAATTCTAAAAAAGTAGTAAGCACTTAAAACGAATAAAATGTTTGCAGATATCTACATATTTAAAACGTGAAGTCAAAACTATATTTTCGCAGTAAAATATTTCAAAATAATTTTACGCCAACATAAAATCGCAAAAATGAATGCTTTTACACTATATCAGCCCAGGGTATGGTTTGCCAACCCTCCGGAAATTTATTTATTAGTAACTGTTATTGTTTAAAAAATATATTTTATTAGAAAAAGAATGATAGGTCCATTTATATAGCCGGATCTCAGACTGTAGGTAGGTGGATTTAAATATAAAAATATTGTCAAACAGCAGTGCCGTATTAACCATTAGGCCGACTAGGCTACAGTAAGGGTAATAGGCGCTAGACAGGGGACTTATTAAAAATGTTAACGTTGGGTGGGGATTTTTGGTGACTAATTTCTCTGTGCATAAGGTGCTTTGGAATAAAATAGGCGCGAAAAGGAAGGAATGACCTTTTTTTTCCTTCTAGCCTCAAACAGTTAATACGGCCCTGTCAAACAGTATAATATACCGCAGTGAGGAAAGCTAAAATTTAACCCTTCCTAGTGTTGCAAAGTTTTCATTTGTATTTCTATTTTCTCTGTGAAGGCAAACCAACCTAAAATTTAATTTTTGGTAAATAATTCGTGGTCGTGGAAAAAATAGTTTACATTACTTTTGCGAAACTGACTTTCTTACACAAGTGGATACAAAATTTGTCAGTTCCCCCACTTGTAATGTAATATACTATTTTATATTTACAGAAATTATCTGTTATTGTCAAATCCAGGGCCACCGCAAGCCGTGTCGGGCCCTGGTACAGATAAGAATTTCGGCCCCTTAATGGTAAAATAAAAAAAAAGAAATAAAACAAAAGTTGTGCCTTAAGAAAAACATTTATAGGGTTTAAAGTCACATCTTTGTTGTATTTAGGTTTATGAGAGTAAAAAAAATTGGAACTAATTATGTCATTTTATAAAAAGAGCTGACTTAATATAGTTTATTATATAAAATTCCAAATAATTTAGGAACTGCATAATGCACGATAAACGCTAAGAAAAAAGATCCCCAGCGTAAATTCCCGAAAAAATACCAAATATGAGAAACAAATGCGATCTTCAGCGGCGTTGTTGCCATTGGTAAAGCCAGATATCGGAGCTAGAAATCCAATATCGCACATCCCATTCAAAACTGTATTAATACAAAATATAAAAGTTTTTTAGGAGAAGGAAAATTAAATTGACGTTAATGCAGTATGCTTTACAATGTATCGCCTTAAATTGGGTCCAGACTTGAACATTTTAGCCCGAACGAACAGAACGAACTGAGCGCGCAGGAAAAAACAGAACAAACAGTCCAAACAAAATATCGTTGCATTTCCGCGAATATACATGATAATAAAAGATCGACTTGTTCTGAAGTATTTGTAGTGTAGGTATTTGCTCTTATTTTTTTCCACTAAAAGAAGAAACGATATTTCTGATAAAAATAAAAAGGAGATAATTGCATGTAGAAGACATGCATTCTGAGAAAGTAGTAGCATTTTCTTTTTAACCTCTTTATTACTACACTGTATTATTTCACTAATACTTTCCCAGGAGTCATGCACAACACAGGGTATTGCTCATAAGTGTAAATTAATTTTAAACACTCTTCCCTGTCCCACTCCATTTCAAGTTATATTGTACCTAACCTTAATTTACCTCCACACAAAACCGAAGACCCGAATGGTGCGAGCAACTCGAACTTTCTAATATCCCGTCAACTGAATAATTCGGCGAACAATAAATCCTTTTGAGCAATTTCGATTTACCGACAAGCTACAGAAAACGTTTGGCGCGTTCAATTCGGCTCGGACGCAGGTCCAGACTCTGAAAATTCTGCTCTGCGCGCATAGTTCGTTCTGTTCGTTCGGGCTAAAATGTTTAAGTCTGAACCCACCTTTAGGTAGCGACATTTTTAGGAGTTACCTTTAATTTACAATAATACGGTTTTGCAGGGACATAAAGAATGTTAAAAATGATCTGTTTTTGGAATAATATGTTTTTTTTTATTTTTGAGTTAATACACCTTTGAACGGGACGTGCGATATGGTTTTAGAAATATTTTTGCCTTAAAAATTAAAAAATTTCAAAATTTTGACGGTTTTCTACAATTTACCAAAGACTTGTGAGTGCTGCAGCAAAACTGAGTCACCAGTTTATTCTTTTTTAAGAAGATGTAGCTGAAAGAAAAAACATTGTGACATATAAATCTTATGCTTCTGTCTACTAAATTAATATCAAAACATACCCATTATTAAAATTTACCCAAAAACTTAAAGTGATGAATACCAAATGAAAAAAACAAGAAACGAAAGGTTAGCAAAACATACCACCATTTTACAAAAGAAAGTATCAGACCATCATATTTGTATTGTTGCTTCCTGACCACAAAGCTGTAGGCAGTTTTGCTATATTACCTTTTAATTTTTATAAAATCTCTAAAAAAACATCGATATTGGGATTTTCTTTGTTTTCAATGACTGATATACGTCGATTACAAAGACAACTAGGGAGCCAAGGAAATAGTTTAGTTGGAAGACCGTAGACGAAGAAAAGAAGATCTGCTGTAGACCTTTTGTGGCAAAATCCATACTGCCTGTCACGCAAAATTTTGTGTTTTTCTAAATACTTAGGAATTTCAAAGTTAATTACTTTCTCCTTTACATTACAAAGCACTGAGAGAAGTAAAATTTATCCATAGTTAAATGAAAGAGATTTAGATCTTTTCTTGAAAATCGGTTGGTCACGTGCTGGAAAAATATACCCTTGTCATAACAAATTCAAAAGAGCCGAGTTAAAATAGGTGCAAGTTTAGGAGCACATTTTTTTAAAAACCATTGCTGGTATGCCATCTAGCCCAGATGATTTCTTGTTGCTAAAAGAAAAAAGAATACGCCTAATGTGTTTAACTTAAAAAATTATACTGGGCATTTCATGATGAACTCGGGAAATAGCTGGAATTGAATTATTGACAGGTGGGTAAAAGATTAAATTAACAGCAAATTGTTTAGTTAATAGTTTGGTCTTTCCTTGAGATGTGATAATAATTTCATCTTCCAAACTTAGTGGTGGAAATGAACTGGTACAAAAATTTCCACTAATGCTTTGGTAAAGGATCAGAAGGATTTGCTTCGATTTGAGCAAGAAATTTGTTTTTATGTAATTATTAAAGGAGTCTTTGGCTTCTGAGATTGTTTGATGGTAGTGGTTTCAATGCTAGGTTGTTTTTCTGGACAAGTATGCTAACTTTTAACTTTTTGTGAGCTTGAATTTTTAAAAGACTGGCTTTTTCACACAATTTAGTAAACCAAGCATTTGTATTTTGTCAATTTTACTTTATAATGCATATATGTCCCATTATAAGAATATTTTAATGTTTTTGCGTCATCCAAAAATTAAAAACACCCCGGCATGAATATCCTAGACATTTAATATTGCTCGTATAAAAATAAATGCGAAAACAAAAGTTTCCGAGGAAATCTATAATATTTTTGAACACCTGATTATGATTTTGATTTTATTTTTGTCCGGCGTTGTAGACTAAACATTAAGCTGTAATACTTGGATAAAGAATATCTTTGATTTATTAATCTTTACGGAAAATAAATACATATTTATATTCCGTAAACTTTGGTTTTATGATTGTACCCACCATTTACATAGCTATAATTGCTTAACAAACTGTTTTTATATGGATATAAAACATCCTTTTATTTTTATTTCTTTGAAGATTTTAGTATTGTGTGAAACTAGTAATGTAATATTTTGGTTTCAAAATATTTAAAGTGGCAAAAACGTCACTGTGGATTAAAGATGTCCCAGAGATAAAAATTAGAGGCAAAGGACTACAGAGTAGTACCAAAGAATACCAATTCATAGAACCCCACAAGTGAGATTTCAGCGTACCCTAAAAATTTTAGTACCTACCCTGACCAACAGATGGCGAAAGTAGTATGATGTCGCTTTGCTAATAGGATTACCATCAGAAATTGATAGCAGTCGCTGACAAGCAGTCGGCCCGATCAGTTAGAGTGAGGATATACGCAAAATTTAATAAAAATAAAATCCCCGATAAATGGATCCAGTATCCATAAGATTATTAAATTTATGATTTCAGAATAGGATATATCGATGCGTTTTTACAAACATCGTAAGCGACATTCGCCAATTTTACGGGAAACGATTTTTCTTGCCATCGCGTTATTTTTAAAGAAAAACCGAGATCTGAATGTTTTTATTTTAGATTTCTTCTTAATTTGAATTACAAAACAAACATATTTAACATCTAATGTCAAAATTTTTAGAATCTCCTAAAAAAAAGCTAAAAATTTTAAAATTCTAAACCTAAATAATAGTTTTAAATTTTTATTTTTATTCAATTTATCTTGACAACGGTGGCAGACTCGCCACCAAAACGTCGATTTTTAGTTCTCTATTTACTTGCTTTATTTTTTTGGTTTTTTGGTACTTTTAATTTATTTTTGGCGAATGAACTGCCGAACCAATATAGAACATATCTTCATCTGAAATAAAGGCGTGCACTAATGTATGTACAAAAAATTAACAACTTTGTTTTCAAAATAACTCAATGAAAAAAAACGTTTTCCGTAAAACTGACGAATGTCGCTTACGATGTTTTGTCAAAAACCCATCGATATATCCTATTCTGAAATCATAAATTTAATAATCTTATGGATACTACCATTTATCGGGGATTTTATTTTTATTAAATTTTACGTATATCCTCACTCTAACTGATCGGGCCGACTGCTCGTCAGCGACTGCTATCAATTTCTGATGGTAATCGTATTAGCAAAGCGACATCGTACTACTTTCGCCATCTGTTGGTCAGGGTAGGTACCTACTAAAATTTTTAGGGCACTCTAAAATCTCACTTGTGGGGTTCTATGGATTGGTATTCTTTGGTAGTACGAAAGTAGTCTACTAGGAACCTTTAAGGATGCCAATCACTCGCGCTGGCGAAACGTCAAGAAAACAAAATCTACAACGACGGCCGAATAGCCCAAAAACATAGGTTTAGTATGAATGTAAAACATGGCTTCACTATTGGCAACAACGATCAATTAATAAAAATAAAGATATGAAAATTAAAGATGTGCTAAATAAATCCAGGGCCGCTGAGAACCGTGCTGGGCCCCAGTATAAGTAAAAGTAAAAGTCCCTTAATAAAAGGGAAAAAAAAGTTGAAGAGCAGAAGAAAAGAAAAGGTCCTTACTTCCTCCAAAGTCATATTGTTTGCTTTACATTACTTTTCAAAGTTACCCTTAAAAAACTTGAAGATCAAAAAAAAAAAAAAAAAAGAAAAGATTCTCACTTCGTCGAAACTAATATTCTTTACATCTTTACATTACGTTTCAAAAAATCTAAGGAGCAAAAAAGGTTTTCACTCCATTGCTTCATTTAGGTTTTAAACCCGCGTGGGCGCCCTCCATCAGCCCGTGCCTCGGTATTTTGTACCGCCTTCAACGCCCTCTCGGCGGACTTGAATTAATGTTCTTTTATTCCTACCATAAAACAACTTTTTATAATGTTTTTAACCATGCTATCAACAACGGCAATAATGGGACGTTCATTTAGCACACAGGGAAGGCCAAATGAAGAGCGGGCGTGCGACAAGGGTCCGAGCGATTTTTTGGAATGCGAAGGCTGCATGGTAATTTTCGCCCGCCCGCTAAGTGTCGGTGTGCCCACTTACATTTATGCATTAGATTTTGAAACAATCGCTCGCTCGCTCACGTGTCGCTTTCTCGCGTGTCGCTTGCTGGCTCTTTAATCTGGCCGTTCCCTTAGACGTGTAAAAACTTGATTGCGTTCTACAATTTGTGTATTCCTTTTATGCTCTAGTACCGCCCGAAACCAACTGTCAAGAGTGTCAAAACTGTCAAAAATGCAAAAACTGACATTAAAAGGAATTCTTATGGGGTCGTTCTGAACAGTTCTAGAGCCTAAAAGGAATACGGCAAATGTCGCAAGATCGTTTAAGTGGTCTATACCTTTAAAGCGTTCATAGGCAACGATTTGAACCAGAAAAGGAAATTTTTATCAGAGATGTGATAAATGAATTTGATCAAAATAGAAGAAGATTATTATTTTTATTTTCAGGGTAATTTTATCTTTAGTTTCAAGATTTAGTAATATTGTATATCATTACTGGTAAATTTTTTACTTTGGTTTGAATTCTTTATATCCCTGCATGAATATTAAAACGGTTGTGTGATTTAAGATAATTTTTGTAGTATTAATACAAAAAATAATGCAAAATAAGCGATTTTAACGGCAAGAAATTATAAATACAAAAAAATCTGCATTTGCCTGGTGCCCCCTTCCCTTCCCGGGATTTCATCCAGGCGACGCCCATGGTCGTGATGGAAATGTACCGGTTTAATAACCTAATTAATATGATTATTGAGTTGCAGATATTTATTTATTTATTATTTGGTTTGTAAAGTTGTTGTAAAGTTTATACACAAGACTGGGACGTATGTGGGAGCTGAAATACGGTTTCCGGGATAATGCGGGGTCGAGGGTGCATTCTAAAGCCAAATTTGTGCTTGACAGGTCTAAGACTAACTGAAATTTTCTGTTTGGTACCGCAAAAATATCCCCTTGGGGGCGAAAACTCGTGTTTCAGATGTGACACTCACAACAGCGCATTTTTCATATACATTTAAATTCTGAATCTTACACGATGCGCAAAAAGTTTTTGCCTATTAAAATTCCCAGTTTGGGACCAAGAAAATGACCCCCTAGGCGCCGCAAAATCATCTTTTACACGTAGCAATCGCATCTGTGGGATTTTTATGTACTTTTAAATCAAATCAAATTAAATCAGTTTATTGTCTAACAGAAAAATTCCAATAAAGAGACAATATTAAAATCGATAAACAATATAAAAATTGATCTAAATTTTGACAACAAAATCAAATTTTACATAAAATATTAAAATTATATATCATAATGACAATCACAAAACATGACACAGTACTTATGGCAGGAGAGTAGAGTTTTAATAACCTAATTAATATGATTATTGAGTTGCAGATATTTATTTATATATTATTTGGTTTTTGTTTTGGCTTTCGCTTATTTACGATTACACTGGTCTGCCAAAACAAATGTTTTATTCTTTTTTTCTATGTTTAGTTTTAAATACAGCACTTTTTGCCAGAGTTAACACACACTAAATATTCTCAGTTTTAGGACTTGCAGCTTTAACAAAAGTAATAAAAAGAGAAAACATTTTAGGTTGATTATATGAAAATCAGCGAAAACCAAAAATTATTTTCAGAAATACCTTAATAATTTACTCTGTATATTTTGAAGCTATAATATGCATTGTTTGTTTTCTCTAAATTAAAGATATGTTTGTTTCAACAGGTTAATTAAACTTATCTCTTTATTTGCTTAAGTAGATAATGTTACTCTAGATAACATAGTAAAAGTACACCCTCTATATTTTGACGGTACTAAAAAGTGTTTATATCTTTTAACCAAGTCTGCATACTATTATTTCAAAAAATAATTTAATTCTATGCGTTTGTTATTTTGTAATACTCAAAAATTTTATATTTTGCGTTTGTGTATTTTAGGAAAATTTATAATAATTTTATATGTTCCGACGCCACTGCTATAAAAAACATTCTATATAAAAACTTCTCATTTTTTAAATTTGTATTTTACTATTCTATATTATAATCAATAGGTATACATTAAAAAATTTAATGTTAAAAGCTTTAGTAACATAGAAAATAAATTTAAATTATAGGAGGTACTCGAAATCTCAACCTAGAAAAAGGCCAACTTTAAGGCTCTATAACTCTAAAACTGGAGGCGATCGGGCATTGTGCTTATAAGAACCTTTATTTAGGAAGTTAAGATCTACAACATATTAAATTTTAACATATTTAAAAGTCTATAGCCGTTTCCCTCACCAATGAAAGGGTATACATTATATATCTATTTTTTCTTATCATCTAAGCATTGCAACCCAATAGGTCTCTATATGACGCTTGAGTAAATCTCCATTTAGCATCGTGGGCTCCCCTACTATTAAGAGTTAAATTGAATTATATTTTTTTGGTTTATTATTAAAACTAAATTTTGTAGTAAAGATCGTGCTTCACAAGTTTATGTCCAAGTGCCCCTAAAGGGTCATATTCCCGGTCCCAGACTGAGAATTGCAACGGGCCAAAAACTTTTAGCGCATAGTTTAAGGTCCAGAATTTAAAAGTACATGAAAATATCACTGCTGTGATTGCTACGTCTGAAACACAATTTTCTGGCCCCAAGGGGTCATTTTCTTTGTCCCAAACAGGAAATTTTACTTGGGCACAAACCTGTCGAGCACAATCTAAGCTACATAATTTAAAAGTACATTAAAATCTAACTGTTGTAATTGCTACGCCTAAAACACGATTTTTCGGCCCCTAGGGGTCATTTTCCCGGTCCCAAGCTGATAGTTTTACCATGCCAAAAACTTTTCGCACATAGTGTAAGTTTCAGAATACAAACGTACATGAACTAACAGAAAATTTCAGTTAGCAATGCACGTGTGCACTAGCGTGTCAAGGGGGGTGGAGCAGACCGACCGAGGCCCCTGGTTAGAGGTCCCCCAAAAAGTATCCTCCTTTTATTAGATCCTTTTTTACCTGAAGACTTTTTGTTGGTTGTCAAAAATTTTTATTTAAAAAAAAGTAACTCCTGTAAAGTAAGGGGCCCCCCTTACAATTTAGCCAGGTGTCTGTTACCTGAAGACCTACCCGCTGTTACCCAAAGACCTCTTATTTTGGTTGTCAACAATATTAGTTTTCCTTTGTCTGCCTCCCCTAAACAAAATCCTGGCTACGTCCATGGAAAGCTCCCTCGACCCCGCCTTACCCCGGAAACCGTATTTCAGGGCCTATAGAGGTCATTTTCGACCCGTAAGGCCAATTCCATATGTATAGGGCCATTTCTGAGCTCGTAATCGGATTCAGCTTCAAAAAATACATGGGAATACATATGCCTGACTCTTGTTTTTGGAATTTAACAAAACATCAACAATGTTTACAAATATACAATTGTATGTATCTGTTATCTGTGGTAAAGCAGAAAAATAAATAATAATAATAAAAATATCTAAATATAAAACCATTACCTATTCAAATTTGCCGCGTTTATTTCGGAGAGGCTATCCGGATCGAATCTCAAGCACCTGGTAAATCCAACTAAACATCTCGAAATAAAAGATCGAGATTCGGCCAGATCGAAAAATAAATACAATCCCAAAATTTTTGAAGATTGAATTACGGTAGTTTAAGCCAAGCCAATTATACGTCACGAAATAAACAGGTTAATACCACATTAAATCGGAATCAGTGGCGGCTCGTGGGTCTAAAAACAGGTGTAGTGCAGAAAAGGAAAAAAAAGCGCATTCACCATTTTAGCAAAATTGAAAATACTCAACTATCAAAAGTTTAATTAAAAAGTCTATATTAAAACTTCCCTAAATTTTATACACCAAATCAATCCTTCTATCTTTTAATGCAGCAAATTTAACAATTAAATCTTCATAAAATGGTTGAGTTTGTATCAGTTCCTGTAGAAGCTCCTTTTGAATTGAAATATTGGCCGAAAATAAAAGTCTATCTTGGAATATAGTGTTTCTTAAGAAAGTTTTTAAACGCTTAAGACAAGAAAAACTTCGTTCCACTGACACGCTTGTCGACGGTATCGTTAAAAAAGTTTATACGCCTCGGTAAAAATGTCTTTATTTGCGCCAAATTGTTTCACTAACTGCTGCAATGAAATATTTCAATAACTTTTATCAGCAAATATTAGGTCAAGTTTATTTTTGAGCCGCTGATTTTTTGAAAATGATGCGCCACATATCTCCAATAAATTTTGAAAAGAATCAGTGGTTAAACTGGCCAAACTTTGCAGTATCAGCAAGACAAAGAAATTGTAGTTTGTAACAATCTCCGAATCTTACTTCCATTTCCATCAAAATATGATCTTATATTTTATGAGAAGTACTCTGTACTGTCCTGTAATTTCTTCCTGTGAAAAATCACTGTCGCGAATAATACTTAAACGGAGACAACCGAAATAATACGTGAAAACCAACGAAACGACCAAAACCTATATTATCTTTTTAAGGCTAGCGATTTACCAAGCAATACACCTGATACTTCCACCCGCGATTCTGGTCGCCGGCAAGTATAGCGTTGTCATGGCAACGGAGCGTCAAAGCGTAATGAGGTGTATACTTCGGTCCGTTTTATATTTGCAATAAACTTGCTAATCGCGGATTGCGATGTCGCGTTGCCGAAAGCGACTCGCGCCAGCGGTTAATTTATATGCTAGATTTTCATGGCGAATTTTACAAATAAGGAATAGAAATAACAAAAATGAATTGAATAATAGTAATATGTTTTTTTATGTTTTATTATTTATTTTTGGTGAAGTGGCACTTCACTTACTACACCTGAATAGCCGCCACTGATCGGAATGAGGTATTGGGTTTAACTTAACTATGGTTTTTAGTTAAACGCCAAAGATAAACCAGTAAAATTTTTTGGTTATGATTATTTTTTTGATTTATCCTTATTTTGTAACTTTTATTATGTTAAAACTCAAATTAACTTTTATATTATAAACCCTTAATGAAATTACTTAACATAAAATATTACTCCCTGAGCCAGTAATAAAATTCACTTTATGATAAGAACACTTTTAAAACCTCCTTAGGGTGGTTCTTTGTGACGGGTCGACCACAAATATTTATACCGTCATACAAGGGAAGCGGCGCTTTAACCCAGCCTGTCAATGTAAAATGTTTCAGGTGTCGGACTGGGTAAACGCTTCAACTTTTTGTTGAACAACTTTACCACAATGTTGTATGTTAAACATTGTGTCAAAATCGTAAGTGTTCGAGTCACGAAATCATAAGACCCTGTATAAGTAACTGTTATATTCGTCTGACACGTGCCAGGCTACTGACCTCCGGTCACACGGTGTCAACTCGTCCTATTGCAACACCTCCAAGAATGCTGCGTAATCAGTTTGCAATTCCCACGTACGAAGCTACTGATTCAGCATTATTTTAGTATTTAAGCACCCAGTTTTAAGTAATTTGTATTCATTAACTTGTAAAATGTTACTATGCTAGTTTTAATTTTGAACATAATTTTGTGTATAAAATCTATATTTGTTTGTGTAAAAATAAAGTTATTAAAAAGTTAAAAGTTAAAGTGTTGCTCTAACAATTTGGCGCAGTCGCAAGTAGGATCTGTCAACGTTATCAGAACAAGAAGAGTCTAACTGATAGCGGCGGATTCCAATCCCTTAACAGTAAAAGAACCAGAGACCATCGAGACCGCTTTCACTTGACCAACTACGGAAGGAACACCTAGTGAAGCCTCTGGTAGTTCAAAAAGGCCAAGAACACGACGATTCAGATGCTCCTGTTTGTACTCTTCGGGCTACTATCAGCCGCGACGTCCCAGTTCACCATAACGCCCATCAATAACACAATAGGACTTTTCTAACATGAGGAAAGCACCTTAAAAATATCCAAACGATAGCGATGCTATCTGTGAGGTCCAATTACTGAAGCCATTAAGGGAATTACCAAAGACTTGCCAAACTTATGCCAAAGAATACAATGTCCAGGAATTTACCCAAAATTATTGGCTAATAACAGTGTCCGATCCTTTGCCTGTCACTGTGAAATGTCAAAATAAAGAAATCACTACGAAATTAATTTACACCAACTCTTTACTTAAATTGCAACCATAAAGTAACGCCTTTATTGGAAGTACGAGGGTGCATTCAAAATATCCTATCGAAAACTACAAAACAGTAAGTTATCGAAGCCATCCAGTCAGCATCCCCTACGAGTGTTGTCTTCACCTGCCAAACAAATCATTAGTTCCCAATTTGTAGCCCCTTAAACTTAATATATTGAATGTCGATGATCTGAATATTGCTCAACACAAACCTAACCAATATTCTGACCAATTAGACGAACTCATCAACGAACAATTTGTTACCAAACATGCACACTGGTTCACCCTTTTTACCATCACATTGATTGCTGCCCTAGTAGTCCTTTATCTCTTCTGCAAATACCAAAGAAGAAGCCATCGCCGCATTGGAATGGCCATCACCAATGACGACAATCCACCAACTCCTCCAATGCCCAAACCGAGGGACCCAATCCACGAAAAGCTTAGAAACCTGATGCCAAAAGAAGACCAAGTGCTCATTTCAAGCGATCAATCGAAGAAGAACAAATCGAACTCGAACTTAGTGAAAGTTAAAAGTTGCTGCAGTAGCACCAACTTTTTATTAATGAGGGGAGTTGTTATATCCGTCTCACACGTGCCAGGCAACTGACCTCCGGTCACACGGTGTCAAGTCGTCCTATTGCAACACCTCCAAGAATGCTGAATAATCAGTTTGCAATTCCCACGTACGAAGCTACTGATTCAGCATTATTTTTAGTATTTAAGCACCTAGTTTTAAGTAATTTGTATTCATTAACTTGTAGAATGTTACTATGCCAGTTTGAATTTTGAACATAATTTTGTGTATAAAATCTATATTTGTTTGTGTAAAAATAAAGTTATTAAAAAATTAAAAGTTAAAGTGTTGCTGTAACCCTTGCGATTTTCAGCACAATGTTTAAAAATTGCATGTATGTAAAACATTGTGGTAAACTTGTCCGACAAAAAAGTGACGCGTTTGCCCAGTCCGACACCCTAAACATTTGTCATTGACAGGCTGGGTTAAAGCGCCGCTTCCATATATCACGGTATAAATATTCGTAGTAGACTCGTCAAAAGAACGGCCAAAAAAGTTTTAAAAGTGTTATTATCACGAAGTAAATTTTATTGGTGGCTCAGGGACTATATGGTATAGTTGCTTTATTTTACAATATTTATATATTTTTTAGAAATCTCAATTAATAAAGTTTTGTTATGCGTCGGCGCAAAATAATGCATCTTTAAAATAAACAGGTGAGATTAAGGATTTAAAAAATTAAGCCCCTAAAATTTTTTATCCGGATAGAGCCTCCGAAATAAACGAAGTAATTATTAATTGTAATAACACGTGTGTGTGTAAATAAAAAATGTTTTTTGTAGATAAATCCATTGACACAACCATGAACCTTTTAAAGTTTTAATAATATTTTTTTTTTTTGATAAAGCAAAATAAAATGTATGTAAAAATTAGGGCAAAAAGCTAAAAGAGGTTAGTTGGGATTAGTCTTGCATTCTTAAAAGTGTACATTTCAGCATTATAGGTGCAACACTGTGCCAAAATCATAGTTTTTAGATGCAATAAAAAAGGTAAGGTTTAAGCTGTTTTTTCAGCTTTCGATTTTTTTGCATGGCATTTTTCGTTCAGCAGTTTTTGTTTTATCCTACTTTGTTCTTTATTTTTATTTTTTGACATGGTTTAGCCAATTACAAAATTAAAAAACAATAAATTTTCCAAATTCTTAAGGATAAAATGACTGCACAAATAGTTTTTTCAACGTGTCTTCGGAATTTCCTAAAACATTGAAAACTTTTTACAGGGTCTATAGCAACTTAACCGACAATCTTTAAGGAGGAAATATATACTAAAAATTGGAGAAAAAAACTTAATACGATGTCCTAAACATCTTAATATTTAAACGGCGAGAGAGATGTAGAAATTTAAAAAAAAATGTTACTTTTTTTATTAAATTTTATACCAATAAAAAAGATATTTTAATAAATTTGGGGAACGACTATTTCTCGGGATAGTTATTTATTTGGTAGAGCTTTTATTAAAAATGTTGCAGTATAAAATCACCTCTATTGTTTACACTTTATAGTCCAGACAGAAATAACTGATTGCAAAAAAAAAACTATCCTTACATGGAAAATAATGGTACCTTAAATGCGTCATACCTATGTAAAAACATATTCCAGACCAAAATAATCCGTTAGGGGATAAAGGTGATTTTTAAGGGTAAAAATGATTTTTTGAAATTTTTAGCCAAACAATGTATCCTACTAAAAAAGTCGTCAAATACAAAAATTGTCGACAATTAAAAAATCTATACTTTGCCCACTATAAATTAATAATGAATCCCTAGTAAGTATAGATGGGTCCACATTTAATTCATTCTGAAAGCCATACCGCAAAGTACACAAAAAATGATAAAGTAAACAAACCTTTTCGAATGCACATAGCCTTGGACAAAGCCTGATTACATATTTTTAGATAAATAATAAAAAATACATTGCTAAAACACGTATCACCTACTTAAAAAACATTCTCTTATTTCGCCTCTGTCCTTCTATAAAACCGGTGGCACGTGGCGTGGTACTACAAACTCGTCGGGTTAAATATTTTTACTGCAATAAATCATTGTTTACAAAAGGGTTTCTTTACTTTATCTTTTTTTGTGTACTTGGCGGCATCGCTTTCAGAATGAATTAATAGTGGACCCATCTTTAACTACGGTTACTGTAGTTTTAACTAAATATCACATATTTAATTGTGATAAATAGGGTTACTAACTTTTATACCAATGGAATACGTTGTTTGTTCAGGTGTTGTTCTCAATTTATAGTGAACTGGTATACAACTTATAAAATAACCATTTTTACTCTAACCACACAAACTTTTGACAATAGTTCGAAACACAATTTTTTTGGTTTATTAGTTTTACCTTCTACAAAAATGATTTCATTATGCCAAAATTTAAAAAAATAAACTTTCTCCACGACCGTTAAAAAATGCTGTTTTTAACCCTTACCATGAAGTTAAAGCACTCCATTCTGGTACACTACATAAAGTGTTAAAAAAGTATTTGAAGCTTTTTTCACACTTTAAATTAGTGTTTTTCCATGCCTACTACAATAAACTTAAATATTAATTTATGCAATGTAACAGTAAACGAGACATCAACTGAACCAAACGGTCAAGTTACCTTTGATTTTTCATTATTTCTTTTGGTTCATGTGTCACTAGTTTTAAAATTTGACAATTTAAAAATAAATTTAATAGAAATTAATAAAAATTAACAGTAATAATGAATTTAGATAACTAAAAAAAATAAAATGGAATGTATACTGTTTTAGTATTATTTCTACAAAAAGTAAGTTCATACAATTTTCTAAAATTAAATAATAAATGCATAGTTATGAAGATGATAATTATTGTCTCTTAAAAAATAAGGAGGCTATAATTTTTTGTTGCAACATAATGGCTGTGCTGCAAAAATTAAAATTAATAAGTTTAGATAAATAACACGTGTATAAAATAGTATTTTGGGAAATCTTTAAACGGTCGTGGAAAAAATATAGTATGTAACACATGCATAAAGTGTCTTTTTACTCGTGGAATTGCCGCACTCGCCTAATGGCTCATGCTGTCAAACTTCCCATTCGTAACATTCGTTACGTAAATCACTATAAACTATTTTAAACATACTGTATTTTTTCATTAATAAATATTTAGCCATTATTATGAAAACTTGCTTTAAAAAAATAATTGAAAGTTTTTACCGCCAGTTTGATTTATTTTTGGGATTTTTAATAAATAACATATGAAATATATATGCAACATTAAAAAAATTGGTAAAACACAAAATATTGACATTTCTCATTATACTCGTACTCGTTACTTTCGTTGAAAAATTAATATTATTTATTAAAATTGTAATTTTAAAGAATTTTTAAAAATTTTGGGAAGTTAGGAAACCTTTTAAATGTTGTAAAATAAAGGGCAAACATTTTTGAATTGAAGGGCGGTATTTAGGAAATTACCTTTCGGAAATCGAAAAAGTGTAATCGAAAAGTGGGGACCACTTTTTTTTGCTCCTTAAAATATTTACGAAGAAAGAAAAGCAATGTGAAAACATGAATAAAGGACTCAGTATGCGTTTTAAAAGTGGGGACCTTTTTTTTGCTCTTCAAAACGTTTTATATCTGAAATGACAATTTTGCTGTAGGGGCGGCAAATAATTTTTGCACCACGACGGAAGTCACCCTAGGAACGGCCCTGGATGTATGGTTGGTTAGGATGCAGATTTTTGATGTTTCAGATTTTATGTGGCACATCCGGTTTAACCGGAAGTGCTCTTAACTTTGCTATTTTAAATGAAACACCCTATTTTTTTTAAATCAAAAACCGACTGTCCAGTCAACCCTGTCTAAAAGACAAGCAATAACAAATAAAGACGAAAACACTTCCATGACAATGTTAAATCAAGTTGACGCTGTCCAGGTTTTGTTAAGTTTTTAAAATAGTTTAAAGCTTACATTTATAACGTTTTGTAATAATTGACAAGTTAAATTCATACAGTCCACTCATTGAGCTATCGCCCACACCGACAATTCCGAGAAAATACATGTACCACATATCACACTATCTTGATAAGTTTTAATGTTAACCGCTATTTTTATCGATTTGTTGAAAAACATATGACCTTTGAAAAGGGCTAATATAGTTTTTACACATTTGCACTGAGTCTTACATCCTATCACCGAAAAATACAATTTCCGGTTTTACCGAAAGTTCTGGATTCTGGATTTTGCTATTTGGCTCTGCTACAGAAGCAATTTGCCAGCCCTCCCCTTTCCAGTCGGATTGCTTTCCAGGGCTTTGTAGGTGGAAACTCTGGATAATCGAGCCTGTGCTTCCAGAGATTCCAAAACTTTTATATAAAATGTAGCTAATAAAATAAACAAATCGATGCAATGCATAAATTGTCAGCTGTCAAACCAAGAACTGCTACTGGGAAATACCTCGTGTTCAATACCAAACAGAAAAGCCATCAGCATATAGGAATCTAGGTTTATTATCCATTACGCCATCTATCGGTAGAGTTTGTAAAATTATTAGTCATATTTCTCTGTCATATGATATTTCGGTTGAATTTTGACACGAATCATATAATGTCACAAAAATTTTCTGGCGGGTTTTCTAAACATGACGTTATTAGATTTTATGAGCTATTATTATGACAAAAAATGACGTCGAAAAGACGTCTCTTTAACGACGTCAAAAACACGTGAGTAAAACGACGTTAAAATACCGTCACAATTTTTGTCTGATGACGTCTTGTGACCAAAAATGACTAAAAACTGACGTCATAATGACGTCAGCTTGCTGCTTGGGCTGTCCCACCATACATGCGACCAAAATTTCCAAATTGTATAAAACTTAGCCAGAAAATAACAGGCTTGCTAGTAATTTTGTGGGCACCCGGTATACAATAATATAAGGTAACTCTAAGTAAACAAAGCACAACGAAATAACCAAACATGATTTTGCCTAACAAATTAAATTAAATTAAATTCGCAACTAGGCTAAATAATAATATCCCTTAAACTAGGTCAGTGTTAACAGGGGGCAAAAGCAAAATATTTTAATTCTGATCACTTTATTGAATAAGTAATTTATTGTGCATGTGCATATTATCTTAAAAAGTGGGGCAATAGGTAATATTTCGTTTATTTGGGTAGCGACTTATTAATAATATTTTAAAATTTTCTGCTTAGACAGCTTAAAAAAAATTTAACCGACTTAAAAATAACAAAATCATTAAAAATAAAAAAATATTAAAAAAATAAAAAAGAAGTCGGGCACTAACATATTGTAGACTAAACGTCTATAATAAAAATGCAAGGCGGTCATTACTTCTGTCTCACTTTCAATTATTCCCCTTTTTGTTGCTCACACACCTTTTAAACGACGCGTTTAGACAGCGATAGTGGATTGCCGTCCTTAGGTGTATGACGCTTATGGCTTTTTTACTATTAAATAGATCTTTATTAAAGTATAAAAAGCTTTTATTTATTTATTTATTAACATTAAATAGTTTAGCACATACATATATATGTTATTACCCAACTTTTTTAAATATTTTTTTACTATTTTGTAAGTTTTATTATTTTTATGTTTTACCCATCTATTATTGATCTGTAATACCTTAGAAACGGAATATGTTATGGTAGCAATAATACCTGCTATCACACCTAGGGCATTATAAGCGGGCATTATGATAATGCCCGCTTATAATGCCCAAATGCGCTAATATGGAAATTTTATTGCTTATCCAATTTTATATCTCTCACAATAAAGATCAAGTTTATACAAAAAATATTTTTTCTTTAAACAATACTTAAAATTAAACTTTATTTCCAAAATAAAAATTACAATTTTGAAATGTCCCGAAAAATGTAGCTGATCCCACTATAGAACGGTCGGTGTTTTTTAGTGGAATACTTGGTCCAGAGAGAGTTCGGACTATATTTTTCCGACTAAAAATAATACAGTTTGTTAAACATATGTATTAAAATAAAATCAATCAAAAATCAAATCAAAAACTTACCAGTTCCTGAAAATATGCCATTAAAACGGTTTCGGTTATTTGAAGAATTGCGTTCGCATCTTTCCAAATACCAAATATGCCATACTCCCGATCATACTGTTGCCTTGATTTAACTGGCAAAAGATTTTCCGTCGCTTTTATGGCCTTTTCTCTTATATTTTGTGGAATTTCTTCCATTTTGAGCAAATCGTTAAATAAAAATGCCAACTGACTAACTGAGTAGAAACATCAAAGTCAAACTTAACACCAGTCATTATCTACTTACGTATACAGGTACAGGTGCAACTTATTTTTTATATTGCGAATAAATAATGTAATTAGTCATTGAAAACTCTTTTTGGGTAAAACATAAAGCATTTAGGTACCACGGGCTTTACTGGACTATAATGCCCATCAGGTCGAAATCTAACCCTCGGGCCAGAGGCCTAGGCTATTTCGACCTTCAGGGAATTATAGTCCTAGTAACGCCCTTGATACATAAATAGCTATTTTGAAGTCGGTTCAATTTAAAACAAAAACTGTTTATTTGTCGCTTTTTAGCTTATTACAATAATTATTATTACTATTAGATCGGTTAACATACCTACTACTTGTTCGGTATGGTTCGGTAAAAAGGGTGTCGATCCTGAATGCGCCCTCGATCTTTATTACACGAGCATATACCATACCAGAGGCAGCTTTGCCCACGCATCAATGTGATGGCTGAGAAAAAATAAGTCTAGCTATTTCTGTCTTGCGATTGTGACTGGTTTCTCTTTTTAAGGGACCACTGCGGAAGTGCTCTTTTTAAATAAAGAAATATTTTTAAAAATCGGTCAACAAACGCCGCGCCGGAGATATCGCGTAACATACAAAAAATAAAACATACCTGGCATCGAGAACGCCCTCCTTTTATAGTCGGTAAAAAACATAAAATCGCCCCTTTAAGCGGTTAGGACTCCTTAAAATAGTGTCCCTGTGATCAAACATCATGTATTGCTAGGGAGCTTCACCACGCGAGCCATAAATCAGTGCAGTCCTGGGCGATATAAATATTATCACTCAGTAAAGGGTGGAACATATGCAAAATACATACACAGGGTGTCTCTAAAAGGTGCGGAAAAAAGCTACCACAGATTTCTGAGGCTAAAAATATGCGACCGAAAGCAACAACCATCCGCTGGCGGAATGACGGCAGAATGAGGAGAAATGGAGGAGATCACCGCAGGGGTCGCCGGCTGGCACATGAAAGGGTGCCAGCTCTGTTCAGAAGTGGAATACTTTGAGATAAAGAGGCGTTAAAATTCCCTGGCTCTAGTTTCATAGATGGTACTCTGGCAGACAATAGGCATGATTAACACACATCAGCCAGGAATAAAAGTTTGGGAGGCTGGGCGAGAGTTAAACATTCGTTATCAATTTGATTGTAACTTGGGGCAAAACATCGCGGTATCTGAACACTTAAAACGACACTTCGAATCATCTTCGTATGCAATCTCTTAAAAGAAAATTCCTATCTCTTACGCACTAAAGCGAATACATGGCTAAAGTTGATTTAGCGCATCCTTTTGAGATGGATTGAGGGGGCTTGAGCCTAGAGATATTTTAGGAATGTAACGATAAGATTTATTACAGTGTGAATCCTTAAGCGATTTTAAGAAGAAAGTTATGCCATGTCGAACATAGACATACGTCCTTAAAGACTCATTTTATAAGATACAGGGTGTTAAATTAAAAAGCTTGAGTCACTATCCTCAAATGTGTAGCCATTTAGAACATAGGACCTACAAAAAAATTCTCTTCTTAAAATTACGTAAGAATTTTCATACTCCAAAAGATAAGGATCTAATTTCAAAACATCCTGAATAGCTTAAACCACGCCATACCGAAAGTATCTTTTTAAAATCCAGATATCTCAGAAACAGCTGTCTATATCCACATTTACTAGGTACACCTTCTTGTGTAAAATATCGTATAGAATAATACAAAAAAAGTTACATACAAAGTGTCTTAAAAAGTTATAAAGTTTTTAACTTTGTGCAAGACATCGCAGTTGGCGCCCTCCAAAGTTAACAATAAAACTGAGGGCAAATTTTTATTTCTCACCCGCTAAAACCCTTTTTAGCCAAATATTGTGACAATAGACCTATTACTAACAAAATTATTTATAAAGAACTAAAACCAGATAAATTTTTAACACCCTGTATCTTCGAAACCATCCACTTTTTTGGCAAGGGTAAGTTGGGTTAGATGATCATATTTTAGCTCCAGGAATCTGTCGTAACTTTTCTGCATATGTTGTCTATTTTATTTTAATATGCATATTTATCCCGAAATTTGATTTTATGAGCATATTTATATATTTTTTGCCTTTGTCAAAAAAATTAAAAACATCCCAGTATAAAATCTTCTACACATTTAATATTGCTCGTATAAAAATAAATACGTATGAAAACAACAGTTTTCAAGCAAATCTGTATTTCCGAACACTAACCTATTTGTGTTTTTGTTCATATTTTTATATGGCGCGGTAGACTAAACATTAAACTGTAAAACTTGGATAAAGAAATAATATCTTCGTTTCATGATGTTACCCACTGCTTAACAAACTATTTTATATGAACTTGTAATTAGACTTGGGTAGGTGGTAGAGGAGCCTTTCCTCGCCTGAGGAGGTACCACCCCACCACCTCTTTAAAGAACCCGTGAAGTCTTAACGGGACGTTTCCTGGGTTCTGGGTTTGTGAGTCAGTTTTCCTTCTTCTCCTTCTTTTTTCTTTTCTTTTCTTTTTTCCTTCTAACCCCCAAATATGTACAAACATGGCGGCACACCCTGGGAAGTAAAATCATTCCGGAGGTAAAATACCTCCATTCGGATCTCCAAGCGAGGGGTGCATCCGGGAGGCCTTCATCGAGAAGTTTAATTTCTTTTGCAAACATATGTGGGCTTAACACCATATATAAACTCCGTTCACCATCACCCTTCTAGTCATCTAAGCTCCCACATTGCTGTTTCTGAACGAAACACAAATAAGTCTCCTCAAACCTTCAACCAGCGCCACCTTTCTCCCTCAGGCTATCGAACTTGATTTCTGTCTTCTCCGCCCACATGGTGGCGTATGTGCTTACGTCCGCAACGATCTGGCTTGTGCTCGAGTTTCTAATCTTGAATCGGGTAGGCCTGATATCCTTCGGCTCAAAACTTTCCTTAGGTCTTCAACTAAATTTATCTGCTGTTTGTACCGGTCCCCATCTAATAATTCCTATGTCGAATTCTTTTGACTTTCTTTCAACAAAGATCGAGAGCATAACTTCTCAGCTTCCATCGGCTGGAGCGAATCGTGCCTAGGCGACTCTCAATCGTCCATAAGTAATGGGGATCGCTGGGCTCTTCAAAACTGGAGCCCCAAGGCTTGAGCAGCCGAAATCTCGCAGCCAGTAACTCTTACCAACCCATGGTTATGAAACCCACCTACCTTCCTAGAGTCCCAAAACACAGTCTGCAAACTCCTGGATCTTCTTTCTCTGTCTATCAAAACCCCTGAACTCCCTATGAAACATCTGTCACAGGCACCCCTAGGCCGCCCAGACTCACTGGCTTTTTTAGTTACATTTATATCCTACCCCGTGCATCCCGGAGGTGGGGGTAATGAACATGCCACCACGCACCGTATGGCACCGCAACCTCGTGCCGACTGGGATGGCCTCAGGGACTTCCCTCCTGCCACTTCACCCTTGAATTCCATCCGCTTTCTTCGAGATCCTTCCCAAATTTGCAATCAACTTACTGAATCACCTAATCGGGCATTGAAACCTATAGCCTTTAACACACCACAATCGTATCAAAAACAAAGTTCCTTCTTGCTCAAATGGCAGCAAATCCTTCTGGGTCCTTTGCGAAAAACATGACGTGCGGAATTTTTGTGCCAGCTCTTTCCACCACTAACTTTGAAGATGAAATTATTTCTACTGCTAAAGGGAAGGCAGAACTATTTGCCAAACAATTTGCTGCCAATTCAACCCTTGACCCTCCCGTAAATCATCCAATTCCAACGGTTACCCCAGTTCCTCATAAAATGCCCGATATTATTTTTAAAGTAAAACACATTAAGCGTATCCTTTCCCTCCCTTAACACCAAGAAAATCGCCTGGGCTGGACGGCATACCAGCAATCGTTTTTAAAAAATGTGCTCCAGAACTTGCACCAATCTTAACTCGGCTCTTTCGAATTTCTTACGACACAGGTATCTTTCCGGAGAGCTGGAAGGCTGCACGTGTTCAACCTATTCCCAAGAAAGGATCTAAATCGCTTCCATCTAACTATAGACCAATTTCAATTCTCTCAGTTCTTTGTAAAGTAATGGAAAAATTAATTAATTCACAAATTCTTAAGTACTTAGAAAAACACAAAATTTTGCACGACAGGCAGTATGGATTTCGCCACAAAAGATCTACAGCAGATCTTCTTTCCTTCGTATCACACTGTTGGAATAAGTCTCTTGAGTTTCTAGGTGAGTCCCAGATCGTTGCTCTTGATATATCCAAAGCTTTTGACCAGGTCTGGCATGCCGCACTTCTTAATAAACTTCCCTCCTATGGTCTTTCAACTAAACTCTGTACTTGGCTCTCTAGTTATCTATCTGATCGACGTATATCAGTTATTGTGGGACGGCCATTCTTCAAGCTTTCACCAAGTAAATGCTGGAGTCCCTCAGGGCTCAGTTCTGGCACCAACATTGTTTCTTCTTCACATCAACGACCTTCTCTCGTCCACACAACTAATTCCATTCATAGTTTCGCCGACGATAGTACCTCCTTCACTCCAGCTTTCAGGTTCCTAAACCCATCACTAAACCTGACTTGGAAAACAAACGCAGAGCGATGCAGATATCTCTTTCGCAGGATCTTAATTTAATATTGGATTGGGGCGCCAAAAATCTCGTCCATTTTAATGCATCCAAAACACAGTCATGTTCCTTGTCGCGAAAAGAGTCATCAAATACTCATCATCCTCTACTTATGAGCGGCCAAGTTCTACAGAGCAAAGACACCTTTAATCTCGTGGGCGTCACATTTGAAAGTAACCTTAACTGGCATAAACAACATTGTATCTATAGCTACGGCAGCTTCAAAAAAGCTTGGATTTCTCTTTCGAGCTAAAAGTATTTTTCCGCTTCTAATTTATAACACTTTATATGTGTCCCAAATCCGACCTCCCTTGGAATATTGTTCTTCATATCTGGGCATGGCGTCCCCCAACAACCCTGAGCATTCTTGATTCTATTCAAAGAAGGGCTATTCGTCTCATTAATGATCCTTCACTTACAGCAGAAAGGCTTCCCTCCTCTTGCCCATCGTCGGGCTGTGGGCGATTTATCGCTTTTTTATAGGTACTTCCATGGCTTCTGCTCTGAAGAGAACTTGTGGACCAGTATAGTCTTCCTCCACCTCATCGGCTCCCAACAGAGAAACTTCTCTCTCGTGGTTCCGCGCGTATGCATCCCTATACGGTCCAACTGGACAGGCCCCGAACTTCTCACACTTTGTTCGTTCTTTATCCCTAGAGTTTCTAGGATTGTGGAACCTGCTGCCCGCGGAGGTCTTCCTTCCTCCCAAATCTTCAAGTATTTAAGTCCCGTGTCAACAAACTCCCTCTACCTCGCTTAAGACACCCACTTGGTACGTTAGTATTTAGGCTTTTAGCCTTCGTGGTTTGTCCAAAGCTTGTAGATCCGCAAAAAATCAAACTTTGACCACTTCTTTCATTATGTGTACGCGTCAATATCACTACTACAAACCGTTGAATAGCATGAAGTCCGCGCGTTTAGTAAAGAAATTGACGCCACATTTTCTTCGCAAAATCTCCTGTTATCCCCTTATCCCGTATTTAAAATGTTATTTATTTTTAAAATAAAATCTTTAAAATATGCTTTCTTCTTAGGTAACGATACGAAGCCCTCGAAAGCGCGATTGAAGAGAGTTACAGAAGATTTCGCGTAGATAATGATGACGTCCGTGGCCTCTTTACTAAACGCGCGGACTTTATATCTTTGCGATGTAAGTTTGCTACCGAAAAATTAATATGGTATCATCAACAAAGTTTTTAAAAATTAAAAAAGTAACGCGTTACATTTTATATTTGAATCGTTTATATATGTGTTTTTGTATTTTTAAATAATAAAATTAATTGTTTTTTATAAAATGATAATAACTATATAAGATTTGTTAATTGGTATTATCTTCAAATATTGTTAATAACTACAGGCAGAAGTTGAAGAAACTCCTGAGATTCTCGACCGCGCATTGTTCTGATAGCGCCCGGTGATAAATGTATATTGTTTAAGTTAATCGCAAGCAGTTATTTTTTCCACAAGAGGTGTTACATGAGGACAAATAAACCAAAAGTTTTGAATTTTAAATCCAATTTTTGAGAAAACTAGTCGCATGGTCCAAAACTAGAAAACTTTACTTTAATTGGTATTATACAGGGCAAGTTATGAAAAAAAATAGATCATTATGGTATAAGTAAATATGCAGAGAAATGAATTTTATGTTAAAATTTAAAGTTAAAGCAAGAGAGAAAAAAATGTAATCGCCATTTTTTCATTACGCATTACAACTTAAAGCATGGGCAAAGAAAGCAAAATTCAAAAGAAAATTTAATAATTTTAAATATTTCTATTTAATTTGCTGCCTTAAGCTAAGTATTCTTACAAGTATTAATTGCATATTGTAAAAAATTAACAATTTTTTATTTACTTTAAATTCTTTAACTTAAAATTTAATTTTCTACAACATTTAGGTACTTATTATGAACAATTTAATCCTATTTTTAAGAATAAAGGTATATTACTCTTGGTATTTTTCATATTTTCAGTTATAACTCGCACTGTATATTACTAATCGGAGGTACATTTTTAGTTTATCAGTTTAGGACCATGCGATCAGTGTTTTCAAAAGGACGTTTACAAATTTTAAAATTTTTGGTCCATATGTCCTCTTGTAACACTCATCCTGGGACACACTGTATAAAGCAGGTAACTGAAAAAGAAACAAATTTATTTTACGACTGAGAGAACTCATTAAAATTTGTATTTGTTTATTTAAAAGTTAAATAACAAGAGGCTAATAAATAATTTTATATTTCATTAAAATATAAATATTTAAAAGAAATTTGAAGACACCCACGGTACGTTAGTATTTAGGCTTTCAGCCTTCGTGGATTGTCCAAAGATTTAAAAAAAATGAAAATTTGATTAATTTATCTGTGATGGATACTTAAATTTTATTTGTAAAAAAATGTTGTTTAAATAAAAATTTCAAAAACTATGTAGGCAATTAATTTTTGCTGATAGTAACTACTTATTAACAAAAAGATAAATTTAATTTTCATGAACAAATGGAAATGGGGGGTCTACTTGGTGTGATCTGACTCATAGAGCAGTTGGCTTCACAAAGAAACAAATTGATCTCTTTTTGATAAGCTTAACAGTCTTATGGAAAAGTATTTATTCAATCCATCAAGAATTTTTAATGCCAATGAAGGAAATGCTCCCTTTTTGCCTGTCTTTTGTGTGTTATATAAAAAAATTACCACCTTTATTAAAATAATATCTTGTGTCTAATACCATCCTCCGTTAAAAAAATAAAAAGATCCTATGTTACTTTAAATGTATTTTTGTTTTGAAACTTAAAGTTTTTTTATTAGCCATGTAAATTAATAATATAAAAACTATGTAAAATATTTTTTTGGTAATTACGTTCATCCCCTAAAATTTTAGGGGCGAAAAAACTTAAGGTGTCCGATAAACTACCGATACCATACGACTCTTACCTCACTAAATGTGTTTCCATAGTTATTGACCCTAACTTATTAACTTATATCAATGTTGATAAATTTTTTTAACTGTAAAATTTAGTCATTAAAAATAATTTATAAGCCTAAAAATACACTTCTAATGATGTTTTTTTTTTCAGAAAATTGAAACCAGAAACAATTAGGGAAATCTACATATCAAGTCCGGATGCAAAAATATTTTAAAACTGTCCTAAAAAATAAGTAATAAAAACCAAAGATATACATTTATATATGATACCAGGTCAAAAGGCGACCTTTTATACATATATGTATAATTTATTAATTTAATTGGTAATCCTAAAAAAACGCAGTTTCATTTAACATGGTCAACACAAAGCAAATAATTGCGATACCAATGGTGTCACTACGAAGAAGTTCCAGGCTAGCGGGGAATAAATATGGAAAAACCTGACGAAGCTTCTTATGGGTAGAAAGGCGCTCAAGGTATAAGTACTCCAGCATTGCTGAAGGCGGAGTACCAAAATGGCGTAAGTACTTAATTTAAATATAATTTTAAATAAATAATGCTAAGATTACATACTGGGTTAGTAAAGAGTGCTTCTTTAAACCTGCCTTGCTTAATTTACAAAATTTGGTAACTAGAAAGAGTTTATGAAGAATTTAACATTTATTTTAACTGCATTAAATTGGGCATGTTAAGTTAAATATTTTTCTACATTTTTAAAATTTCATTCTAATAGTTTTCATTATATATTGCCACCCACTTTTAACTATAACCAATAAGGATAGAAAAAAAATATCGTTTATATCAGTCCATACTTTTTCGTTTATTATCTTTTGAGCATAAAAAGGAATTGAAGATATGTTCTGTAGTTCGGCGGATTCATTTAATGGATGGTAATTAGTTGGGTACTCGCCAAAATGAAATTAAAAGTACTAAAAACCAAAAAAAAAAATTAAACAAGTAAAAGGATAATTAAAAATCGACTTTTCGGAGGCAAATCTGCCACCGTTGTCAAGATAAATGGAATAAAAATAATAAAAATAAAAATTAACTATTATTAAGGATTTAAAATTTAAATTTTTTACCTTTTTTAGGATATTTCTGAAATCTTTGACATTAAATGTCAAAATTTGTTTGTTTTGATTATAGTGTCATGGTGATATAGATAACTGGATGCTGGTTTCTATTTTATTTTCGGTTTTTAGCTTTCACACGTAATGTATTCAGTCATCGTCAAGTGGTTGTGATCAAAAAGTTAAGTCTGATAGAATTTTTTATAGTTTACATAAGCCAGAATTTTTAGGCGCGCTTGTGGCGGCTTTCGGTTGTATCGGCGAGCGTCGATCACCGGAGTTAAGCAGTGAAATGCGCGCCCATAATTTGGATGGGTGTCCGGCGACAGCGGTGTTTCGGGCAGCGGCACACGGTGTTCTGCTCGGGGATGCGGACCGAGCAACAACCATCCAAGCTATGGAATGAATGGTGTGTGAATGAGAAGGAGTAGGGGTCAAGGTACAATAAGCCTTCAGGCTGCAGTGCACCACCTAGGGGGCGGTCGTCGGACCTGGGTGGGATGACCCCGAAAGGGTGAAAAAAAAAAAAAAAAGCCTGAATTTCTGTCTGACATAAATATCATGCAATAAATATCAGATGTAAACCTACCATTAGACAAACTCGGCGGTGGTAAACGGGCGCAATGCTTTCACTAAAGTTTATTGAACAGGCAAATGGGGCGCAGGGATCTTGGGGTCAATAAAATCGTAAAGATAAACGGGGCGCAAATGTTTTCTTTAAAGTAAAGGTATCGAAATAAAATGTTGGTCTATTTTTAAAAATTTTATTAATTACGAAATATTTATTGCATCAAAAAATATTTACATATTATACACTTGACAAATACGAAGTACATTTTACAAAATGTAGTCTACTTATTTCTTTTAACCTTCTTCAATCTTTTCGCACATCTATTCACTATTACAATGAGAACTGAACTGATTAAGTGGTATACAAATTATTAGTGTCAATTATAGAATTCTTACCTGCCCTGACCCACACCCCCTCTCGGGAAGGGCTGGCGTCTCATTTGCCTATGATATAAACGTAACCTTACAGGCGTGCAGGTAAAAGAGATATTTTTGCGCCCCGTTTACCTCCGTCCGACAAACTTACTCTTATTTTTAATGCCCAATAGATTAAGATAATAAAAGATGGGGTTTAGATTAAAAAAATATATACTTTTAAAGTTTTTATCGCCATAATTTTTAATGAATAATTTTGACTACTCTATTTATTAATTGTCAGGAATATCAATGGAGTTCACCAAAGAACTTCTTTCTCTACGAGGAACCAAACCGCAATTCATATTAAAGGCTTTTGTTTAGAAAAAATTGATGGTTATGTAAGGTCTTGCCACCGTCTCGATTGACATAAAATTTAAAATAAGTTAATAACGGTCAAACTTGGGTATAGAACACTATAAATAAATTATGTTGAGAGTTTTACGGAAAATCTAAAAAATAAATATTGAGGGTGTTTAATTTCAAACAAGGAAGATGACATTAAATTTGAGTAAATCCGGAATGGTAGAACTGTCAAAATGTTTAAGTTGTATTTCCCCTGCTAACTTTTTAATATATCCAAATTTTCAAAAATTTTTAAGGCCTACTTTTTCAGAAATCGGTCGCAGCAGTTTCTGGTGGGACACCCTGTATAGTCAACAACAACCTTACTTCTAAGCTAGTTACACTTGATAGGTTGTAACTAAGTCACCCTGGTAAACTTTTTTTATTTATGTTACGGGCAATTTATTCCGGGCAATAATAATAATGGCCGGTCTGTATTTATAATTGGGCAATGTGATATTAAAACAGCTTGGTTATACCCTGTTTTGTTGCAAGAGAGAGTAATAAATCATTTAATTTTATGGCAATTCGCTTTCTGTGTTAGTCCAGTATAAATATTTTTCTTCAATTCTACCTGTAATGTACTGATAAGGCATTATAATTTTAGGCCGGCAGACTCCGTTCTAATATTCGTCAACCTCTTGGGTTAAATACAAAGGAATAACAGATGTTTACCTGTATTTACGTGGGAATAATGTGATAAAAACCTTGACAGTGGCGGTGCGCTTGAGTTTATTTTTGGGAACTTACCCTTTTTAAACAGTTTAGGTAAAATGAAAATCTTGTTTCTTTTATATGTGTAAAAAAATTATTTTAAAATTTATAGTATATCAATATTGTACAGTTGGTATAATTATAGTTAATAATAACCATTTTAATAATACACATTAAAAATGCATAGTCAAAAAATAATTATTTAAAATATAATCTATACCTAATTAAATATGCTACATAATCTACATCTAGTTATTCACATTCTTCCATATCTGACATACTATCACTACTTGAGTCATATATGAGTCTACTTGTATAATAATTAGAGGTTCAACAGTTGTATCTACTATTATATCCAAAGACCACATTTTATTTTCTACTTCTAATACATGTTCGACACATTTTTTCCAGTTTTCTGGGAAGCATTAGATATGGCAATTTGAAATAGTTGTTTTTATATCTACTAGTTTAAACGTAGTATTATTTCTGGCTACTTCACCTTTCACTTGTGCCCATCGCTTTTCTGGTGAAATTATACCTCTCTCTTTTTCTTGTTTAAAAATTCTGTAAATTGTCGCTTTTTCCACCCCAGTCATCAACGCACATTTTTGAACACAATCGTCCACACTTAAATTAGAGTTTGGATCATTTCTAATACAGGGTGCGGCAGAATGGACTCCCACATTTCATCAGGCTAGAACATCGGTAATGTTAGTTGGACATTGGTGGGGATGGTCACATTCGCTTGGGCGATTGATAAGGTTTGTTACTAGGCGCTATGTCTTGGTCTGGTGACCAACGTGGATTTGTTATTGAGCTATTATTCAGAAATGACGAATGTGTCACCGCGTCGAAAAGAGTATTTTGTACGCGCTTCCTGCCTCCGAATGCCTCTGTTCCAGACCGGAAAACAATTTTTAAATGGGTTGCTAATTTAAGGGCAACTGGTTCTTGACTTTCCTAAATCAAGACAGCGATCCGAGATGAAACTGCTGCTATTCTTTAAGACATTGTGATAAAAGTGATGCGGAACTTCTAGGAACGCCTTCGCATGGCCAGTCACTTACACGATATAATTTTGAAAACATAGTTAAAAAAACCTTAAAGTGTGCTCTTTTTGAAAATAATAAAAGTTTAGCTTCATATTTTATAGTAGACTTTTTATTTGCTACCCAAATGTGGGAGTCCATTCTGCCGCACCCTGTATAATCGAATACGTTTTTAACAATCTGCTTTTCAGTTAAATGGCCGAGACATGCGCGTTTCTACGGAGAAGTTATTTTTACAATACTGTAATACTTTGAACAATACTCTAACAATTTATAACCACTCAGTTGCACATACGGAAAGATACTAAAATATATATAAAATTTATAATCCTTATTTAACGCAATTCGGTGTATTTCTACATGTTTTTTGCACAGAGACTGGTGCGCCTATGGTTTACAACCTTCTAACCGTCCCGAGACATTTTTATTACTATCTCTTGCAAAAAAATAAAGTATAATCACTTTTTCTGGCCATTATGAATACTGCCCACCCTATTTGGGCAAAGTAATAAACTGGGTGAAATGTAGTGTTTTTTATTGAATAAAAAAAAAACTTACAATTTTTTATAAAAAGTTAGCCAGAAATAAACTATTGAACATAATACTTAGTTACAAACCCAACCCTACTGGTGGTCAGTAGTTGTCGGTCGAATCCTACCTCTCATGCCTGAGCTGGTGACGTCACACCCAGTGTCGTAGATAGGGCAGCAGGGACCCTAGGACAAAAAGAAAAAATATTGCCACTAAAAATTTGAAGAGTAAAAAAAAGGGTCTCGGTTCTTTTTAAGTTTCTTTAACGTTCTTTATCTATCTTAATACTTACCAACATACCAACAAATTTGAAAAAATAGAGGGTCCTTCTTTCAGTTTTAAGTATTTTTGTACTTAGACCCGAGGCCCTTTTTAATTCCAAGGGGCCCCTGGACACTGCGCCTAGCCCCATAGTTGCTACACCACTGGTCACACCCTAGCTCTTGTTGCCCTATTGGCAATTTCAGTGGGCCCTGCAAGTAGGGAATTATTTATACTGCCCGGTCTAAGTGATAAATTGAAGCTATCTCAAACACCGACCTATTACATGGACCACGGGCCGTCGAGCATTATTAATAATGGCCGGTCCTTATTAATAATGCTCAGTTAATCACGTTGCCCATAAAATTTATAAAAAAATAGAATTATATTTTTATAATATTTACATTTACGATCTATTACCCTTAATTACCAAAATATTGTGTAACGATTTGGTAAACCTTGAATAATGAACTGTGCTAAAATGAACTTGTCATAAATAGATAATTAATAAATTACTTATTGCAAATGTAATAAGGCCAACAACCGCATTTAAAAACATAAAACTTTTAAGTACAACGACACAAGCTGCAATTACTTTAAATATTAAATTATTTTTATTTTATTGTTTCGATTAATTTAAATAGTTGTTTAATTTGTACGTCCAGGCACCCTATTTGCTTATAGGGAAGGTCCGAAAACCCCGCCCACTTAAGCAAATTTAAATGTTGTGAAGTGTTAGTAAAATATCTAGGTATCTATTAAAAAGGGCCTTTATTGCTCAAATATATTGCTTATATTAGGTGTTCCTAATTTTTAAATAGTTTTAATAGATGTTTCTAGTAAAAAAAACTTTACGTTTTTAAGACCCTACCAATAGGCGGAGGTGCCCGATAGGTTGGATAACGCTGTCCACTTAGGGTGGACAAGGCCGCCAATTAAGATATTTTTAACTATAAAATTAAACATTTGTAAATAAATTAAACCATATATTATTATTAAACCACCAACACTTACAATTGCAATAGTAACGTCAATATTGAATTTAACTGATTTTTAAACACTCTGTATATGTTTTTCTTTAAATTATTATACATATAAACCGTTCTCTTGAATCACTCTATCTATTAAAAAAAAACTGCATTAAAATCCGTTGAAAATAGTAACGTCAATATCGAATTTAAATTATAAACTATTTTTTTAACACTTTGTATATGTTTTTTTTTTAAATATTATTATAAATATAAACTTTCCTTTTGAATCACTCTATCTATTAAAAACGCATCAAACTTCGTTGTGTAATATCAAACTTTAAATGTAAACTATTTTTTTAAACACTCTATATATTTTTTTTTTATATATTATTATACATATAAACCTTCCAGGGCAGAAGCTAGTAACTTTATAAAAGGGGCCCATCTTCAATATCATACACATAAAAAAAAATATCGATACTAGACACCAAAATGCGGGTTACCTGTATAGGGTGTCCCATTTTTGTACAATTGTGAACTATTTTACTTATTAGTAAAGATACCAGATATTTAAAAACGAATGAAAGATTACCTTCTCACCGCAGAGACCCGGGTTCAATTCTCGGTATCATACATCGAAATTTTTCATCGCTCGTCACCTCCCGTCTCAACCCGAAAAACAGTTTAGTATGTGCAACAGATACAGGGTGGCCCAATTGTCCAAGAAAGTCCAATATTTCTGTTGTTTAAAGAGATATGACAAAACGTTTTTAATAAAAGCTGTAGAATTTTCAAACATGCATGTTCAAAATATATTTTGTTGTGTCCGAAAAAAATGCTGCAATGGCTAAAAAGCTAGTTTTTTTTTAATTGTAAACTCCTATCTTTGTTTAATCGGGTACAGCCTAAAATTTTGCATATAGAACGCTATATTATTTTGGCACTCGTGGCGATATTGCCACCCTATTTATAATTTACTGAAACTTTCGTAAAAAACAGGATTCGCGAAAATTCGGTAAAAACGAAAACATATTGGTTATTGATAATTCTTAGCTAGATGTTTTAAAACACTAAGGACAACTGACAAAATTCCTAAGAGAAAACACCCTGTATATTGGCACATTATTTGATTTTAGGAATCAAAACGTGGTAAGGTTTTTTTACGTGTATTCCTTTACCAAAAATGAGAGGTTTTTAAAATATTTAAGAATTAAAAAGCAAAAAAATATCCCTTAAAATTCCACTGTTTTAAACTTCTAAAACTTTATATCTTAAATGCCGCTCTCTAATTTGTGTCGCCCCGTACGAATGTACCAGGTGCAACCCGCCAGGAACGGCCCTGGTTATTTAAAAAAAAAAGCATTTATCGACCTGCTGACCTTTCTTGCCGCAACTTTGATAATTGAATGTCACCCCCGCAACAACAAAAATAAAATAAAAACACGAAACACACAATAGTTATCTTTGTACCAAGGGCGTAAAATAGCACTTTTACGCCTGCGGCTGAAAGTTGTTGCCCGAGCTCCGCGAGGGCAACAATCAGTTGTGAGCGTTAAAGTGCTTTACGCCAGAGGTGCAAACAATATTTTTCTACGACTGAAATTAATATACACGCATTCTCTGTAATTAGGAGAAAATTTTACAGCTTTTAATGTTTTAAATTGTAATCAGTATACTTTTAGCATAGGTTTAAATAAATAAAATGTTGTTTTACCAAAAAAATGGGGCATTATTTAATTTTATTATTGTTTAATAAATTTATAAATGCGGGAGTTTTTGATACTTTTTACCCTAGGGCGTAAAAGTGCAATTTTACGCTCCTCTATTTATAAATGCGGGCATTTTTGATACTTTTTTGCCCTAGGGCGCAAAGTGCAATTTTACGCCCTCAAATGGGGAGTAAAATTGTATTTTAAGCCCGGTCGTTCAAAAAAATTGTTTTGTTGCTACCACAATGACCAATCTATTAGAACATTATGGAATTTTTTTGGAAATAAGCAACATGAACAAAAAGTTCCTTATTGTTTCTTTGTTGGATACGTACTTTCATGAAACTTTTTTGGAAACATGCGATATAAACAAAAAAGATACGTACCTTAAGCCTATTTTTTAATGTAACTGACGAAAAAGTATTCTGATTTTTTAAAATTTTTATATAGAGATACCCTGTTTAATGTTATATTTAAAAATAAATGAATTATAGGCTTTTTCGCATTTCTTTGGTTCTTGCTAAATCAGCAGGGCGTACAGTTACCACTTTAGGTTGGCCGCTCACCCAACCCTGGCGCCGCCACTGAACAGTGTTATCTAGTGTTGACCCTGCTTTAGATTTTACACAAAAATACTTGCGTTTTTATGCTCGATTAACGTTTTTGATCCGATTAAGTTGCAAAATATATCTTATTAAGTGCACAATTCTATAAACAATTTAATGCATTCAAGGTGAATGTTGTTGTACCAAATCACGTTTAAGGAAAACTGTATTCAAATGGCGATTGTTCCAGATTAGTCAACCGTTTTTTATTGTCTAGTGTATGCAATAAAATGATTTTGTTGTGGGAAATGCACTTCGTGCCATTCACTGTTTAAGAATGACCTTTATGTCAATAATTAACAGAGTTGCCTAAGAATGTATCAAATATTTATTAGTTGTCCTTACAAATAAACAGTATAGCAGGAGAGCTGGCATCAATTTTTTGGTAGGTATTTGAGGCAGGCTGGCAACTTGTCACATACTTGTCCTATTATAAACCAAAACGGAACTGCAGACCTGGCTGCGGATCTAAAGCAAGAAAAAAATTATTTAATTTTATTAACTACGGTAAGGAACTATAGGTACGTACTATAAACATATGTCCGGACTTAATTGCTTTATTTCTGAGATACAGAGCGTTTGAGTTAAAAAAAGTTGACATATTATATATATCCTAAAAATCCCTTCATCTATACTTGGTTAAAAGTTGGTAGACTCATTCACTGTAATACGGCGCTTGTAAATTTTTACCTAGATTAAGAATATTGGGTCCAGTGGCGTCTCAGTGGTAACTTCAGGCAATATTATGGAGAAAAGAAGTACGGCACAGATTTTTATGAAGTGTTTATACAGGGTGATTCAAAAATCAATCGCGAAACTTTAGGGCGGTGATTCTACTTGACAAAATAAGAGTGGAGCTTCATATATTTTTTTACAAAATATCAATCGTTTTCGAGTAACAAGCCGACAAAGTTTAATTTTTATTTTGGTTTTTTCGCCATATTGCATTTATTTTTTAACCAATCCAGTTGATATTTGGCACACAATCGCGCTTTGCAGATTCTACAATTTTAAGACAAAAATACTTTTTTAAATACCGCCAGAGGGCACTTTACCTAAAACTTAAAATTTATTTACATTATAACTTTTTTATTTTTATAGATATCGCAAAGCTTGGTGCGCCATTTTATAAACAACCAAAAACTTAAAAAATAAGGTACTCTTTATTAAAATTGATAAACCTCACCGTTTAGGCACCAATAGACATCAAAGTATTTATCAATTTCAATCAAATTACCAACATACATACAGGGTATCCAGTAACTCAACCGACAAACTTTACGAGGCGATTCTACAACAGAAAATAGGAAAAAACTTTTTTAACCACCGTAGTTCAAAAACTAAGACGTTTAGGACATATGTTTATATAAAGTTTTTTCGAAAACGAATGGCATTTAAAAATATATATATGAAGCTCTACCCTTATTTTGTTAAGTAGAATCACCCCTTAAGTTTCGTAATCGATTTTTGAATCACCCTGTATATCCTAAAAATCCCTTCATCGACTTGGTTAAAAGTCTGTAGACTCATTTACTGTAATACGGCGCTTGTAAAATGTTACCTAGATTAAGGATATTGGGTCCAGTGGCGTCTCAGTGGTAACTTCAGGCGCTTGAGGCAATATTATTGAGAAAAGAAGCACGGAACTGATTTTTATTCTTTTTTATCAAGCAACTAAAACTACACATTTTGGTATCCTATATTCAGGGCCGTATTAACCAGCTGGGGCGTCACAGGCTGGAATAGTTGGGACGCCTATTTTATTTAAATAGAAAGGGGAGAGGTAAAAATTAAAAAAACAAAAAAAAGGGGCTTTTGCGTGGCGCCTATTTTATTGCCGGCCGCCCTATTCACTAAACAAACAAGCCCACCCACCCTACACTTTTTTAAATCTTTCCTATCTGCCGCCTATTTTTCACCTAGTGCTTAATACGGCACTGTCTATATTTTTTATACCTGGCTTCCTTTTCAGAAAAATAAATAGAAGCTACATATATTAGGAAATTTCATAATCGACATAAAATAAAATCTAAAATTAAAAAATTAGCAATTTAGTCCTTAGTAAGTAAGAAAAATGACGATTTTCAATAAAATAGACTACTGAGATAAGACAGATAATAATTGTTTACTTTTTATATTTGGTTTCTTTATCATCTTACTTAGAGAATGTTCAGAATAAATAAAGGTGGTTTTTATATTTTCCGACAACGAAAGAAAATACACAAGACTTAAAAGTTGCATTTTTAATTACTTAATCGAATAAAAACTAACTAGAGCTAACCCAAACTTAAGTGCGGGGCGAATTTTTTAAAAATAATGTTGGCTGTATAGCCCACTGAGATGCCAAGGGACCCAGTAAACCTAATCTAGTTAAAGCTTTTTAAGCGCCATATTACATTTAGCAAATATACCAAATTTTAACCAAATCGGTTAAAGGGTGTTAAGATATTTAAAAATACCGACTTTTTAAAAAACTCTAACGCCTAACAATTAAAATGGCTTTTATTTTAAAAACAGCAATTTTAAAAATTAATTTATAAATTTATAATTTTATAAAAAAGTATGCTATATTTTTTTAAATTGTTTAATTTGACATTTTTTGCATATATGTTTGGTCCCAAAAACAGTCCGTCGCACCGTATGTCCGTCGGACAACGACGATATTTTTAAAATCAAAATAGAAATGGCGTAGTGTGTACACTGTCGGTAAGGTGTATTCTTGGTTAATGATTTCGACCATTCGTCATTTTTTCTATCATATCTGCGGCCTCAGTGACCAAGTTTCGCAAAGAAAGAGTGGTTGGCTTAAATGTATGTCCATCGGACAACCAGCAATTATACGTACGTAATAATTTTTTTTTTTTTTTTTTTTTGATAAATTATGGTATTTAATCTAAATTTTACTGTAAGCATACCAGAAATAAAATATGTTCCATAAGATAGTTTAAGGTTTAAAAAATTCAAAAAATGTTCGTCGAATAACCAGTCTCTTGGAAAACCAGTCACTTGAAATACTGAGGTAAATTATTAACTCTTTTTATGAATAATCGAGTTTTTAAAAGCATTTATATTAAATTTGATTATAAGCACAAAAAATGAATTTTATTTTATCGGACAGTTTGAGGTTTAAAAATGTCCATCGGACAACCAGTCTTTTAAAAAACCAGACACTTGGATAACTAAATTGCTGTCCGTAGGACAATTTGATTGTCCTTGGGATATGGTAATATGGCTTAATAATTGACAAGTTAGTTAGTTCTATTAGTAATGACCCTGCTTTTTGATCCTGGTGTTGTGGGTTGGAATTATGTATGCATGAATCGTAATCTGGATTTTTATGGTTTTATTCTTGAAACTGTTTAAACTGCTGTGCTCATTGCAGAATACAATTAAGAAAGTAATTACCTATTGTTAAAAATGAATAAATATGACAAAAAAAGTTGTTAAAAATATGAAAATATTAACACTGGGAAAAAAGTTGATCGACCCATATACAAATTATAGTATTTACCTACTCATCTCTAAACCGGGGTTAACACGGTCATGCAAATCTGAAACGCACTTGCATGAAAGCAAAAGTCGAATGAAGGTTTTGATACACACGATTCAGATGTACCTGTCAGTTCAGCGTCAGCTTTGGCAGCTGGTGGTGTGATCAAGTTAAAAATAAGCGTAATTTAGCGAAAAGATTTTTTTATTTTTGTCAATGTATTCATTACTTTTAACTTTCCAAAAGCATGGATAACCTTGGTACATATTTATAAAATCACGCAATACATCTTCCTCGCGCCAAATAGCCATTTTGTTAACTTAAAACCAACAATATAATCCCGTAAACGACGTTCCTAAACTGAAACGTTAACTGACGTGTCCTACACATGCACAAGTTTGCACGACGCGCACCACGAAAATCAAATTCGGACATCGAGTCGCATGTCAAGCTAGATGTGGCAGTTTTTAATACACACGGTCAAATTTGCGTGCAAGCTTTGGTTTTTGACAGATGTGACAGTTTAGCACAACCGTGTATACCCCGGTTAAAACACTCTATGCGAACCATGGGTAATGGATGTGAGCATAGGTCGTTGGTAATGGTATGGATAAAGTATTGTATTAGGTACATGCTTAAAATCACAATATTAATGTATATGTCGCAGGAAATGGTTAGGCAAATGGCTTCTGCCTAGGCAAATGACTTCTGCCTGGGCAAATGACTTAATGAAAATACTTTTATTTAAATGTCGTTTGCCTAGGTAAATGTATTAGCCGTGGTACTTGTTAGGCAAATGATACATTTAATAATATGTAAAGTATACAGTGTGTTTTGCTGACTACAGTAAAAAGCACAGAAACCGGTAATTTGATTGGTTCGAAGCGGTACAGACGGTTATGCAAAACTGTTACACTGGGGCGGTCAGGGTTAGTTTTGGTTAGTTAAATCTTTTTTAATTCGCTTAGTAAGGATATTAAAAAAATTAACTAATCAAAACTAACCCTGACCACCCTAATGTGACAGTTTTGCATGACCGTCTGATAATGCAAATATTTCTTTTATCATTTGCCTAAAAATTGTTTGGGCAAATAGAATTAAATGCTATTCGACTAGGCAAATAGCATTAGCCTAGACAAATGGCATTTGAAAATGAGAATACACCATTTGCCCAGGCAGAAGTCAATTGTCTAGGCTAAATCCATTTGCCTAAAATAACCTTTTGCCTGCGACATATACATTATCTAACAGTCGTAGAAAAACTATTTTATTACAGAGATTTCAGGATCACTCATAAATTTATTCACAGAAACAATAAATTTGATCTTGTCCTGGTTTTTGTTTTTTATCATCGGTTACCTTAAATACTTAACACAGTGACCAACCCTAGCCTAGATCCTGCATAAGGAAAGTAAATCGTTATTTTTATTAATCATAAATTTACGTTAATTCTTTAATTTTATTTGATTAATATCGACCTTAAACTCAGATAACATATATAAAATGACGCTTTGATAATTATTGACATTGAAATTATCAAAGTTAAGTAATGATAAATTTAGCTTTTTATAATAAATAAATAACATCAAGTATATGTTTTTGTTTTGACAACATTGATAATGTAATCTTTTTAATAAATTTTCAGATTTAAAATGCATAAAATTTGTATCGCACATTAAAGATTGATATCAATAATACTACTTTTTGGACTTTCGTTGTCTTTTATTTTAACTGATTCACGACGTTTCGGATAATTTCTATCTCCAACCATTATCCTAAACGTAGTATATCAGTTAAAATAAAAGACAATGGACGTTCATAGAAGCACATAAATAGTATTGGGTTACAAAAATATTTTTTATTTTATTTTAACGTAGCGTTTTACTAGGGGCAGGTTTTCGCGTCCAGTCTTGCTTGCTTGCTTGTTTATGGATTTGCTACTAGTCAATCGCCAGCTCTCCAGCGCATCATAAGCTTTCCAGGGCTTTGTCGGTGGAAAATCTGGTTATTCGATTGTAGCTCCCAGAAATTTTAATGTATAATTTAAAGCTAGAATAAGCGTAAATTTGGCCATTACGGGTACAAGGTATCCTCCGGTATATTAATCTGTCGCGCTGTAGTCCAAAATCCCCTCTTGGGCTCCCCTACCACTACAAGAACAGCTCCTAAAGCATTTTATTCCAGTTTAATAAATATTATTTATGTTTTACCCATCTATTATTAATCTGTAATACCTTAGAAACGGAATATGTTATGGTAGCAATAATACCTGCTATCACACCTAGGGCATTATAAGCGGGCATTATGATAATGCCCGCTTATAATGCCCTAATGCGCTAATATGGAAATTTTATTGCTTATCCAATTTTATTTCTCTCACAATAAAGATCAAGTTTATACAAACATATAAATTAAAATAAAATCAATAACTTACCAGTTCCTGAAAATATGCCATTAAAACGGTTTCGGTTATTTGAAGAATTGCGTTCGCATCTTTCCAAATACCAAATATGCCATACTCCCGATCATACTGTTGCCTTGATTTATCTGGCAAAGGATTTTCGGTCGCTTTTATGGCTTTTTCTCTTATATTTTGTGGAATTTCTTCCATTTTGAGCAAATCGTTAAATAAAAAATGCCAACTGACTAAATGATAATCACATCAAAGTCAAACACCAGTCATTATCTACTTAAGTATACAGGTAGAGGTGCAACTTACTTTTTATATTGCGAATAAATAATGTAATTAGTCATTGAAAAACTCTTTTGGGTAAAACATAAAGCATTGTATGCACCACGGGCTTTACTGGACTATAATGCCCATCAGGTCGAAATCTAGCCCTCGGGCTATTTCAACCTTCAGGGCATTATAGTCCTAGTAACGCCCTTGATACATAAATAGCTATTAAGGCATATTTTTCTTAACTTTCTGTCTTACAGCTGCTAACAAGCTTGTCTAACAGCTGACGTCGTTAAAATGTGAATCGAAAAAATAAAAGCGTTTACCGCGAATGACAAATGACATAAAAAAATAATAATTACTTAATCTAAAAAAATAACTCCCGTTTTAAAACAAAAATGCGCAATATCTTCAATTGCAGTTAAATTAATCCTTCACATGGTTTCCCCACAAATATTATTAGCTTTGTTCGCGGGTTCGATTCTGAACCGGTTCTGGGACTATTCGCATGCGCAGTGAAAAAGCAGCGTTCGCGGTAAGTAAAATCCTGAATTTTTAGTAACAGTTCTGTGTTCGCGCGTTACAATGAAATCAGTTCGTTACCGATTCGTAACCTGATTAGCAGTCCTGGGATTTTTGTTGGAACTAAAAGTTCAGTTCGGAATTTCATGCACATTGTCGACATGGTCAGCTGTTTTCTGTTTTTGTGGTACAGAAATAAACCGTTGTATTACAGTTTATTTATTTCTGCCACTTTTATGCGGGTTAATATACCTGTTGAATATTTTTTTATATTTTTGTGATTCTGAGCGTATATAAATAAAGGATTTTTAATTGTATTCCGTATGAATGTATGTTTGCAATAAAATAAATAAAGATTTAATTAAAAATATAGAAAATATTACAAGATTTTACCATTTCTTGTTGTTTGAATTTTATCTTTAGTTAAATACACATACTTATGTTAAAAACGAGAGGAGGCAGGGAATCCTTCATCTTCCGCCGAGAAACCTCGAGTAGCTTTCGACAGTAGAACAATTTACCTTTTTGTTTAAGTTTAATTTTTTTGTGTAGTATCTAATTTAACCATGAAAAATCCTAACCAAAAGGCTAGGCTAGAATACATCCTCAGCTGTATAGAAAATCGTTCGCGGTAAATAAAAATTCCGAACTAATAAATAATTAAACATGCGCTTTAAAACAATTCTAAACCAGTTCGGTTCTGGTTCAGAATCGGTTCTGGTTCAGAATCGGTTCATTACTAGACCCGCGAACAAAGCTATTGTTGTAGTTATTATTACGCATTTAGTCAATTTTGTTTGACTTAACCTAAAATGTTTCTATAATTCCCCCTTTTATTTTTTTCAACCTGTTAGACAGTAGTTATACATCTCCCGAAGTCGCTAACAACAGCTGTGAGCTGCTGTAAGACTGACGTTATTGATTTGTCAAAGAAATGAAAGTGCTTGCAGCAGGATTACGTTCATAAATCATTACAAAGTACACATTTTTTACATTTCTGTTACAGAGTTCGTTCGTAAATGTATTATTTATTACACTGCTTTCTGTCTTACAGCGTTCAAAAATAGTCTGGAAATGTAACTCTGTATTACATTCTTTACCGTGCTCACAAGCGCGGTAACAATTTACCGATTTTGCGCATTTCATATTTGTCTCTTAAAAGAATAGGAAACAAATGAAATTTTTATAATTTTTAGATTTAAAAGTTTTTAAAAAGAAACAAAAATATTTTGCTATGCTACTATGGTTGTCAGAACATCTTTGTTCATTTTTAGGCTCTTTTATTTAGCTAATCATTTTTTTCCAAACCACAAAATACCTACAAACTTTTTAAATTCAAAACAAGAATATCTTTATACAAACACAAATATACAGATTTTTTTATGTATTGCATTAATAAGTATTGATTTGTTTATAAATTTATTTATAGTAGGTATATTAAAATTGCAATTTATATAAGTTTATAAATAAATAAATCATCATCTAATTATTTTCCGTTACATGTCAGGTTACAAGGGACATTTAGATTTCATTTCCTGAGTAGCGTTCAAAAATTGCTTTTACAATGTAATACATTTTAAATGTCATTTTGATTCCATTACAGAGTACAAGGATTACTTTACATTTTATTTATGAACACACTCCTCTGCTGTAAGCAGCTAAAAAAGAAAATATCCCTTTAAACATTTCGTTAGTTAACTTGACCAGCGCTGTGCTTGAACGTGAATTTGAACAAGAAGCTTGATTTGGTGAAACAGATTGTCGGAACTTTTATTACGATATTTTAAAGCCGGCTAAGCTATAACACGGGCTTGTTGCGGTTATGTGTAGCCAGACCTTAAGAAACCTCAGCTTATTAAAAGTTTTTAAATGCAGCTTCTACAAAATTATTGAATAGCTAATATCATTTGTTTTTATTGGAAGCACATTAATCGTCTAAGGTCAATATCAACATGATCATGGGTCACTAAATTCTATTAATTATCTGCACCGAAAACTATCTTAGTTTTAGTGGTAAATTAGCAAATCTTGTGATAGTTAACAAATCCATCTCCATCTCCCGGAAGATGTTTGTCCAAAGACTGCGTAAGTCCTTGATTGTTTAAATATTGATTCTTCATTCTTCGATAAATAAAAGTAATTTACAGTAGAATTCCTGGACTACCGAGGAAAAATAGTGCTTTCTTGCTACATAGGGTGTCCCATTTTGGTTGCAACTGAGATCAGTTATTATTAAAAATAGAACCTTGCGGTTTTTGCGAACCTGAGCTACTTTTTGTGAACCAAAAGATGCCATAAAAAGCCCTTATATCATTAGTTCCGAGCCTTAGGCGACATTAAAAATATTGCATTTTTTCGTAGGGAAAACTGGCCTAAAATAACATATTCGGGTAAAATCACACTGCATAATTTTTGATTTTTCCGCTTAAGCAGCGACCTTTTAATTCACCAACCGCAAAATAGTTCTAATCAATTTAGAATTTGTATATTTTTGCGAAGTTACATAGTTTTGTTAAAAATGTTGTTATTTTTTTTATTAAAACATTGGCTCTGGTAGGGGAGCCCAGGGGGATTTCTGAGGCTTACTACAGCGCGTCAGATTAATATACCGGAGGATACCTTCTACCCGGTTAAGTACCTCCACCAAATATAAGCCCCGTATACAGGGCCGATCGTAAAAAAATATATATACAATAAAAATTTTCGAGTGCGTCAAATTAAGATAGGATGACTTAATTACATGCTAAACAGTATATATTTCACTAATCTGACAATCTAAGCGTAACGACAAAAAAGCAAAGGGCTACAAAGTGACAAAAATACGTCATTTTGACATTCTCGAGCGTGATATTTTTTTATTTTAAAGAAAATAAATAAAGGATAACGAAAAATATATAATCCGATACGATCCGTACGATTTCCCAAGCCAGAAACAATAACAATATTTTTTGACATATTTAAAAATCCATAGCCGCTTTCCCTACCAATAAAAGGGTATATATTATATAACATTTTTTCTTCTTATCATCTAAGCTTTGCAACCCAACAGGGGTCTATGACGCTTAAGTAAATCCCTATTTATTATTGTGGGCTCCCCACTGATCACGATGGATTGCCAATGTTATAACCTGCGCGAAACAAAAGTTACATTTCATGGGCGAAAAAACCGGTTTGTGCGCAAGCCAGGTGAAGGTAAACTCACCCGGCGCCAAACAAACTATCCGCATTACAGGAATGAATTTATCGACGGCGTCCTGGTTTTCTGTTCAAAGTACGGTAGCGTCACGGTCAGACCGCGGACAAAGGGTACGGGGTGCCGGTGTTTATATTTTGCCACGGCTTTTAAGAGTGCATGTTCGTCCACCTATTTATTTGTTTACTGCGCGAGGTCGTAAAAATCCGAAAAATTCTTCTTGCCACTGCGGATCTAAATGTAGGTTATCTATGGAGCTCACCTTCTATTTCTAAAAAATGCACTTGACTAAGAATCGTTTTTTTTATTATTATTTTTATTTAAACATAGGCTAAATTAAGATGAAATGCAGAAATAAAAAAATAGTAGTTATGACTTATTTCCCATAAAATTGATATTAATAAACAATAAACTAAATGAAAGGAACTGACATTGACTGTAACGAACTAATTATTACTGATTTCTAAATAATTTGCATCCATTAGGCTGAGATACTTACAAATATAATATAATTTCATTTTAAATAATTATACTTTTAAGTCAGGATTAATTTGTAAACAATCTACTTCAAGTTAGCCATAACTAACTGTTACGTTAATTCCATAATAATATTGTATACTGTGCAGCATAATGATCTTCCCACAAGTACATTACATAAAAGTTATAAAATATGTTAATATTTTTTATAATATGTGCGACGTACAGTAAGAAGAAAATTCTTTGGCAATTTACCATTATTTGTTAAATTTCTATAACACTCTTTGGAGTTTTCTCTTTTGTGGAAAAGTCACTTACATCCTTTTGCTGAACACCCCAATTAACATTGTTAAAATGTTAGCAAATTGCCTAACTTCATATTTTGTGGCGAGGTTATTTTTTACAGTATCAGTTATTTGACTAACTTAAATCAAGACTATATCCTTATAGATAACAAACCAGTATTTTATTTAATAAAAATTAGTCAGTTTTAGTAATAGTTTTTTTCTTAGACACACAGAAATAAATTTCTGAAATTGAATTAGACAATTTACAAATATACTGCAGTAATCATGATTAGACATATTGATAAGAAAAATGACAATATAAAGTAAAACAGCTGATAAGTATAGAAACGAAATTGTGGAAATTTGCTAAAATATTGTGATACTGTTTCTTTAGTGGTTTGTGTAATTATTTTGTCTTTATTTTCTAAAATTATATGAAATTATTTTAAAAAATACCACAAAGGTTAGAAGTTTATTTTTATTTGTTTGCTCTCTTTGTCATTGTATATACTTTTCTTTGTCAAATTTAAAAGAATTTAGAACCGGATTATCTGGATCAGATAAATTCTAGGACGAAGGGCACAGTATTAGGTTCAATGCGATCCGTGCAATCGAATTCAATTTTTATGATGTATCCTTAGTCTCTGTACTGGTAGCCTAAAGTGACTAAAATCTTTTGTGGTCAACAACGTCTTAAAACCAGTTTATATACTTTAGAAACGCTCCGGGGATAATATTTATTATTTTATTTTCGAGCGGCAGCGGCAGAGCTTTTTGCTCACGTATATTGCAGTCGCCTGACTTAAAAATAAAGATTTTTTTATACTACAATAGAGACATTTTGCACCCCTTATTTTGCAATTCCGTTGTGGTTAACTTTATTCTGAGACTGCGCAGTAACGCAAACATGATCCGTTATCGTTATTAACCATACCGGATTCCTTTAATTACGGATGAATACCGAAGAGCTTATCGTTATCTTTATCGTTATTGGTAAACTGCGTGGTTGCCAAATTGTAAAATTTTAATATCGATTATTTCAGAAGGTTGAAATTTTAATACCGTATTAATTAAAATATTATTGATACATAACGAATAATTAGCGAAAAATTCATAGCAGTAAGAAAAATAAAATAGTGTAAAGAAATTAAAACGGACTTGCATTTTTAAGGATGTTTTAAATCAGTAATTAATTTACATGTTACAATCTGGCACACTTGCTTTTTGCTTATACTGTATTGTTTACATCTACTTTAAAAAACAAAATCAAGGGAACTGTTTGCATATATTAAAAAATCAATATATAACTTATGGAGAATAAATAAGAATAAAAGTAAATACTGATTTTTCGCAAACTTTAAAATCGGTGAACCACAGGCAAAAATAAGGTTATGGGTCGAAAGCGCAGACGCAAGATAAATTTCTTAAAAGAGGTTGCAAAATCTCTGTCTAAAACTGCTGCCGTAATCGTTATGTTTAATAACAATAACCATAAGGAGGTCAAAAATAGTCTGTTATTTTAAGAGGTGCAAAATGTCTCTAATGAAGATTAAAGGTAGCGCTTTCATATTCTCCGGTTTTCACTGGCCGCAGACGCTTGGTATCGTGCCTGTAGCCTTAAAGAATTTGTATTTTTTAATCGGGTGGCTGCAATATACGTGAGCAAAAAGCCCTGCCGCTGCCGGTTGAAAAATATTATGAGCAGGGCGTTTCTAATGTCTAAAAACTGGTTTTAAAACTCTGTTTACTACAAAATATCATAGCCAGTACCGGCTACCCGTAAAGAGGCCTGCAGTGGGATTCTTAACTTCTCGATACGAGACGACTCGTTCGATATCGAGTTCTCGGTATCCCTTTCGAAACCTATCGAATACGTAATTCTCATATCCATCGAGTCGTAGTCCGTAGTACAGCGTAAAATTGGGAAAGTTATGTTGGCAACTACAATTTTTTGACATATTTAACTGTACAATTGGCAATATTGGCAAGTTTTCCTGTTGACCTCTTTGACCTTTTCATTTTGTGCTTTTAGTATTATTTATATTTTCATCTATTTTATGAGTATTTTATTTTATTCTTGTCTATTCTCTTTGCTTACGAAATATTTATGCGTCGCAATTTCATTTGACAATTAATTTTCAACCAATCAAATTGCTTCTTTGTAGTATACGTCACCTCTCGGTCGGTACCGAGTACTCGACATCGACTCGAAACCACATCTCGAAACCTATCGAAAATGCGATTCTCAATTTATATCGACTCGTAGTCCGTAGTAAAGAGTATATTTGCACAGGACCGTACGCAGAGAGTGGAAAAAATAAAGACTCCAGGGGCGCATTCAGATTAGACAACCTTGTGGTAAAATTTACCCATTTTGTGACAACGCTTATTGCGCATGTCTTTAACGGGCGTCGATTCTGAATCAGTGTATTCCTTTTACCTTGTAGAACCGTTTTCTAAACTGTCAATAGTGTCAGGAACGGTTCTACAACATGAAAAAATGTCAAAAAATTGTAAAAGGAACACTTATGGTGTCGTTCTGGGCGGTTCTAAAGCATAAAAGGAATACAGCAAATGCGTCCAAGGTAAGTAAACAACGAGGCTTAGGCATGCTATTTACATAAACCAAAAAAAGGCTTAGACTACACCTTCAATAAACAACCCATGAGGTATTTTTGAGCTCCTGAGGGGGGCAACTGCTCCCATTGCTTAATTTATAAACTTGACGTAAAGTACGAACCCTGTAAGTTCAACACAGCTACGTCATTATCAGCCAAATGTTTACATACAAAAGAACCGACTTGCCATGTATTTTTTACCAAAGACATCGCTTAATTGTAGCACAGAATAACTAGCTGCCGCAAATTGTAGATATATAGTTTTTGTACTTGATGAGATGTGTGTTTGGGGCATTTTGATGCTCATAAAGTATGACGTAGCGATGTTTAACTAACAGCGTTTAAACTCTACCGTTTCCGCTGCCACTCAATTACGTTCGCAACTTAAATTTATCGCGTTTAATTTAAACATTTATAATCGTCGTTGCCGTATTTGGCTTGTTGTTTAATTAACTTGACCAAATTTAAACTGTTGTTATTGGTCGTTAACAGACGTTTGTGATCGATAACAGGATTGTTTCATTAACAATGTTCAAACTGCAGCGACAGCAGAAGCGTAACGGCAACGACAACGATTTGTCAAGTTGAAGCCTAAACTTTATGGCGTTTAATGTAATCATTTATAGGAACGCGTTGTCGCATTTGCGTTTATTGTTATCCTTTGCCAAGTTTTATTGAATCGTCGTCGTCGTTGTTCGCAGACGTTTGTTTATCGACCAATAGTTTTTTTTCAACAATTTGCAAAAGTCGGTAAGGGCGGCAGCAATACGGTAACGACAACAAAACGTCAAGTATATAAATTAAGCTCAAACTTTATGGCGTTTAATAAGGCCTTTTATATGGACGCGTTGCCATATTTGGCTTGTTTTTGTTATCCTTTGCCAAGTTTTAACTTATCGTCGCCGGCGTAGTTCGCAGACGTTTGTTTATCGACCAATAGGTTTTTTATTTAACAATTTGCAAAGGTCGATTGGTAACGGCGGCAGCAATACGGTAACGACAACGAAACGTCAAGTCTATAAATTAAGCTTAAACTTCAATTTACGTCTGGCACCTACCCTTTTTTATTTAACAATTTGAAAAGTCGACGACGGCGGAAGCAAAACGGCCACAGAACGAAACGTTAAGTTTATAAACTTAGTATACATTGATAAGAGATTGTTGTAAACGAAATGTCGTTTGTTATTTTGACTCAAGGAGATAAACTTTAATAAGTTTATCTCCTTGATTTTGACTTATCGCTCAAGGTGCTTAGAGAGAAGGATGCCCAGGGTGGTCAAGGTGGTTATGACAGTAAACAGCTGATACATGTGACGTCATTGGTGTCATTTTTGATTATATTCAAAATTTAAAATATAGTTTATACAATTATTGTTAAAGTTTTTTTTTCACTATTTACTTACTAATATAAACATGATTAACACGACATTTACAAAACACTAAAGAAATAACGACATTCTTTTTCTTAAAGAATACCTTTGACGTCACAAATTTCAACTGTCCAAATGAAAGTTGGGCCACCTTCTCTTAAAGCACTTTGCTTTTCCCTTAGAGAAAACAAGGTAAAAATACAATAATTATAAATTATTTATTAGTTAATAAAATGTCGATCTTCTTTTAAATATATATTGTACAATTATTTCTATAAAACTCGGAAGTAATCTAATCCTTGTACCATTTGCTTTCGTTTGACAAATATTACATTTTTAACCAATCAAATTGCTTCGTTATTCTTCTCGACAGCATCGAAGGTACCGAGATCAAATGACGTACGAACTCGGAAGTTGTCGACTTGTTACCGAGTATCGAATAAGTTAAGAATCACCATTTCGTAGCATCTTACGTGCCGAGATGGTCGTCGAGAATCGGCCTGCTGTAGTTAGAGAAATATTGCACAGCGAAATAAGGCTAAGCGCTAATAATACCGGCCCTATTTTGTCATTTGATTTTACGTAGATGAATAATAGGATAAAGACTGCCTTAATATGGATGGTGCTTGCTTTTATGCATGTCGGATTTAGGTCGTGCATTATTTGGATCTTAGCAGTGTCTTATTTTAACTTCGAAATTGTTCGTGTAACCGAACGTCTGTCGGCCACAAGAATTGTTGTATCACTTAAGACAAACAATGGGCGCATTCAGGAGTACTCAGCTGCTTAGCCGCTAAGTATGCGGAGTGTCAAAACTTTCAAATTTAACCAATAGGATGGCTTTATTTTGACAGTTTTGACACTCTGCTTACCCAGCGGTTTAAGCGGCTGAGTACTCTGAATGTGCCCATTAAAACTAAAATGCTAACTTGGCGGATTTGAGCTTTTATGGATAAACTGGTAAAATAAATAGAAAAATGGGATTTGTAGCACTGCAAATCAAATACTAAGTACCAATTTAGCTTTCAGTCAAGAATTGAGTGCAAAAGAGGAGGGAAATAGTAAATTCAGGTTAGTTTTGGTTATCAAGTCTGATGATGAATGTGTCAAAAACGAAACGTGTCCGACTAAAAATTCTTTTAGATTCGTAATCAGCGCCCCAAAAACCCCCGTATACCAAATTGCATTAAAATCAGCGATGCGTCCGGCGGTTTGTAAATAATTACAAAAATGTTAATTTTTTAATTTTCAAATCACTAGAACCGATACTACAGTGTCCGCCGATTAAGAAAAATCTCTCTTTAACCTTTTTAGAAGAATTTAAGTGTACAGCCCCCATTTTGAAAAATTAAAATGAAAAAAAAAACTTCCATTATTTTAATATATTAGTAAACTACATACCAATTTTTGAAAATATATAATGGCTCTTTCATGAAAATCAATGAAAATTTAAGCATTTACAGGTATCTCTCCCTAATATGGTAACTTGCAATAATTCTTTATGCTTCTCGACAGCACCCTATATAGCTATCGAAATTAAATGACATACGAACTCGGAAGATATCGACTCTCAAATAAGTTAAGAATCACCATTCGGTAGCGTCTCGATACGTTACGACTCGAGACGGCGGTTGAGAATCGGCCTGCTGATACTCTCCGCTCGCCGTTGATGCTTTTTATCGTAGCCGAGCCTTAATTGGTCCATTTAAAATTAAAAGTGACGTAAATAAACACAAATTTTAAAAAATACATCTTATCCATTATCCAAAGTGCTATTTATACTATAGCGAATAAGGTGTGAAAATCGACTTCTAGTTAAAAACAGGCAAACTAGATAGAAATATCTAGTTAAGCACAAATAAATAATTATTTTTTATGCAATTGCTGCAACAATCAATTAGTTCTTAACCACTCTTATTAAATAATTTATGTATTACTTTGATTTAGAATATTATTAAGCTTTTATTATAGATAAATTCAAAAGAATTAAGTCAGGTCAGGAGTATACTTAGCAAATAATACTTTTAAATTATTTCATCTAATTCTGCAATGTTTGCATCTATTATACAGATAAAAAAACTAATTAAATATTAACACCCACTTTTACTTCAATTGTTTTTTAAAGCAATACTTAATAATTCAGGCTAATCTAAAATTCACCATAAATATTTGAAGGGAGTATTAGTCCCTAGGCCAGCAATAAAATGAACTTCATGATAATAGAGAATTATTGCACAGTGAAATAAGGCCAGGCACTAATAATACCGGCCTTATTTTCACATCTGAGCTTGCGTAGATACAAAGTAGGAAAAGGACTTCCTATGTCGGTTTTAGGTCGTGCCGTATTTTGGTCTTATTTTAACTTCGGAATTGTTCGTCTAACCGAACGGCTGCCGACCACAAAATCGAAGTAAAAATACTTAAAGCCTCGGTTTTTCAAAGGTATTTCTGTAATTGTGTTAAACAAGTCAATAAAGAAAATTCACAAAAAATGTTTCCCCTTTTTTAGGTTAATGGTACTGTCAACATGATTTGCAATAACTCTAAATTATGGTTACAAGCACTATTTAAATAAGGCCGGTATTAATAATTCCGGAGCTTATTAAGGCTTGCAATAATTCTCTAATAACCTTTTTACAACCTATTTAGGGGGTTCCTTGCTGCTTTAACCCAGCGTGTTAATTTTGACATTTTTGGGTGTAGTCGGACTAGTCGGAACGCGTTAGTTTTTTTGTTGGACAAGTTGACCACAATGTTTTATATGCAGTCAAGTTGACATGCTTTTAATTGTTGCGACGGTTTCTACGGTTTCTATTACTTTATTTTACTACATCGGTATTGCGCGGTTGTTGTTTGCGTTGTGGTGCTATTTTTGTGGTTTTTAGAATCGGTTTCCATGTTTTATTGATTATCATTGATTCTTCTGTTTTATTTAAGTTGTTAGTATGTTTATGTATCTCTATGGCTTCTCTGTACAGTCTGGCGAGGTATTAGCAAGAACCTGGGCGAATTTTATATGGTGTTCTGTGCCTAATAAAGTGTGCTCCGCTACGGCTGATTTGTTAGTCTGTCTCAGGTAGCAGTTCATTAATTCTTGTGTTGACCCATCTCTTGGTCGTTCCGATATATACACTGCCACATGTAAACAGTATTCGATAAACTTCAGGGCGCGCCAGAGGAACCATTTTGTCCTTAGCTGATCTTAAACAATTGTTTAACTTTTCTTTTAGGTTTGCATATAGTTTTAATATTCACCTTATCTGGTAAGAACGCTCTTGCCGTTGGTGGACTTTGCTCCTTGGAGCTGCAATTTTCTCTGGGATGCATTGCTTTGTGTATTTCTTTTTCTGGCTATTTTGTTAGTTTCTTCAATTTCCATTGTGAATTGGATATTTGCATGAATACTGTGTATGAGGTTCACAAATTCTTGAAGTTTTTCCAATTCATGGTTCCAAATTACAAAGGTATCATCGACATACCTGAACCATACCTTGGGTTTATAGCGGGCAGTACTAAGACTAAGAATTTGCTTCTAAGGATGCCAACCACTCACGCTGGCGAAACGTCAAGGATACAAAATCTTCGACGACGGCCAAATAGTCCAAAAAATATAAGTTTAGCATTTTAAAAAACTGTCATTTTCTTTGAGCAGTATATTTCTGCTACATTTTTAGTCCTTACAGACTCCCACGATAAAAAGTATCATAAACAATAGTAATACTTACGATAAATGACATTTTAAATCTTGCAAATTGTAGCCACGTGTGTTATTTACGACCTAATTGTAATTCTTACTTTAATATTTCCGCATTAATTTTGTATTCGTAACAATGTAATTTTTTTATCTAGAATTAACAAAAGGATAGTGAAATTAGTCTTTATAATATCTACAGTACAAATATTAAAAGTCCTCTTCCCTTTATCTTTTGAATAAGGCAAGATATCAAGATCGGGTAAAATTTGGATAGAAGGATGTCACTTAAACTACTTTTTAGCATAAAAATGATTTCGGTCACGTGGTCTAGTGCCAAGGGTGGACTATCAACTTTTTTTTAATGGCTTTTTAATTCTCTAGTCATCGCCGTTTTATTTTTAAAACTCGGCCAATTCCTTCTAGAGGTACAAACGTTTAAAGTTTGCTTTAAGTTGGACTTACATGGTTGGATATATATGGTTTTTAAAAGTTCTCTACCCCATTACTTTTAAATAGTACAGGATATTAAAATTGGATAAAATATGGGTAAAATGGTATACTTTAACTAATTTTTGGCATTAAAATATTTTTTGTCGTTGGGCACTTAACAGGGGCGGTCTTAGGGGGAAGGGGTATGGGGTCATGCCCCCCTTAGGTGCGACATCCTTTCTATTTTATTGTGTTTCATATATGTCTAATGGGAAATATGGGCATTTATTGAGGGTCCCTCCTCCAAGGTTGGTCCGAGGGATGAGGTTGATGATGGAATTGAAGAGTGAGAACCTTTTCAAATAAGTGGAAAGGAGGTTTTGTGTAATTTTATAAAAAGAATGAAAGGTGAAAACAATAAAAAGAGGTTAGAGGATTTTTTTGTGTTTTTTTGGTGTTCAAAAAATTTGAACTTCTTTTAAAAATTGTTTTTGCCACCTCACACACTTGTCCTCGGCCCATGGCTCCTCCTTAGAAAGTCGATATGACCGGCATTTAAAATTTATATTATAATAATAGGTACTTTGAATTACCTACGGCCAACAATTTTATTATTTGTATGATCCGTACCCCAGATTGATAAGAACATTTGTAAGATCTAATAGCTAGGACTTACTGAATTATTTTTAAGCTTTTAGTACAATAAAACCGTTTAACATAAAAAATATGTAATTTATTTTTAATTTTAAACCCACCAATGGTGACGGTATCGTAGTGTATATGTTAAGTCGCTTTAGAGCTTCTTATAGTAACAGTTTTTTGAAAGCAAAGTCCTGTTTTAAACGACAACTTGGTAAATATGGCTTAAAATTTCATAAATTGCCCCTATTTATCAAGTTGTGATTCGAAACAAGTCTCTGATTTAAATTAACTATTCGTTACCCGAGTTCCACAGGGTTCTAAGTACACTTTTGGACAAAATTGAGATTTGCCACTTTACTTATGTAAAAAGAATTCTGCATCGTTCAGTTTTGATAAAACTCTTATTAGATCATAGATGGCGAAGAGGCGAAGTAATCACCAGTTCCATTTAGTTCTAAGTAACATCACCATGAAATTAATTTATGCCACGAGGTTCTAAGTACATTTTATCGGCGTGTTGTAAACAAAGAATATTTCGTAGTGTACTTTTCGTGTTACTTTTTTAAAGTTTTAGAATAAAAATGAGTGACATTGAAATGTGGTCCGATTTTGAAAGTTCTGGTTCAGAATACATGCCTGAAAATGACAGAAAAATGTCCGTCAAAAGACAGTAAGTGATTAAAATTTACGATATAAAATCCTAACCTTAAAATTAACATGTTTCTGATTTAGATTGGTTGTATCCAGCTCAAGCTGTAGTGAGAGTAATTCAGCAAAAGATTCAAGGAGTATTGGTACCAGTACAAAATATGAAGCAGGGTGAGGAACTTAGTTTAATTCTTTTTTACTTAGCGATAATTTGTTTTAATTTCTTATGGTTATTTAATTAAATATTTCTTTTTGTACCTTTTTACAGACCGTCAACATCAAATACAATCTGCAGATCATCAGATCAGGTAGACGTTTTATGTACCAGACCAGCTGATAATTTAGAAAAGTATGTTATTAATAACAAAACAAATTTAAGAAAATAGGTTATTGTTTTGTATGTAATTTTTAGGTATCGTTTGGTTAACTACACTTCGTCCGAGAGTGAGAGCGATAAAACACCTCTAAAAATGGCACCTAAACTAACCAGGAAAAGAGCTAGACATCCTAATGCTTGGAAGAAGAATGTACGTAAACAAAAATACCAATCTGGGGAGGAACACGTTAATTCAAGAGGAAACTTTGTACCAAAGAAGGTAGTCAAACCTGCTATGGCTTGTACTTTACAATGCCGTTTTAAATGTAAGGAAAAATTTAGTGAGACCGACAGAGAAAAATATCGGGATGCCTTTTACGCTCTTGATCAGAATTCGAAAACTTTTTATCTTTTAAATAACACAATACGAGTCCCCATTAAGCGCAAAAAAGTACTCAGTCTACATACCGTTCATTTTCATTCGAATATTATTTTACACAATATGAAAAAAAGTTCGAGTATGCAAAAGTTTTTTTAACTACCTACGGAATCAGTCAAAAGCCAATTTACAATGCACATGAAAATAAAAATGGTCAAGGAACACCAAAAGAGAAAAAAGTTAAATAAGGACAAAATCAGTAAAGAAACTAAAGACCGTGTTCGGCGCCATATTGAATCATTCCCTTCTGTTGAATCACATTATTGCCGATCAAAAAGTAACAAAAAATATTTATATCCTCAGCTAAATATACAAAAAATGTATGATTTGTACAGAGATAAATGTCAGGAAGATGGTGTAGATCCAGTTAAGCTTCATTTGTATCGGTACATATTCAATCATGAATATAATATTGATTTCTTCAAACCAAAAAAGACTTATGTGACATCTGCGAGGTTTATCGAAAATTGGAGAGAGAAGAAAAGACAAATGAGAAAAATAAGGAAGAGTTTAAGAAGCATATTGAAATGAAAGAAAATATGAGGCTAGAACGAAAAATGATAAAGAGATTGACGATCCAAACACAGTTGTTATATGCTTCGATTTACAAAATGTAATAAACTTGCCCAACTGCGAAATAGGAAAACTTTTTTACAAGAAAAAGTTAAATGTGTATAACCTAACAGCATATGAATCCTTGGGCAAAAATAAAATTTGTGTAATATGGACAGAACTACTTTGTGGAAGGTCCGGGAATGATATAGCAAATGCCTTTATAAGAATTCTTAAAGAAGTCCTTGCTCTACATCCTAATATCAAGAATATAATAACATGGAGTGATAGCTGCGTTCCTCAGAATCGCAACTCAATTATATCTTTTGCGGTTGGAAGATTTTTACATCAACATCCCAACATCAACACTATCACAATGAAATATTCTATTGCAGGTCATTCGTGTATCCAAGAAGTTGATAATATACACTCGAGAATTGAGAAGCAACTTAGAATTTCTGATGTATGGTCTCCACTGGGTCTTGTGCGCCTTTTGCTTAAAATTGATAATAAAAAACCGTTTCGTGTTATTCACCTAAACAGTAATTTCACTGATTTTCATAATGCTTCGAAAAATATAAATTATAAAAAGTCCCATATACGAAAGTGAAAAAACTTAAATTTATAAAAGATTATCCTTTCTCCATATATTTTAGCACTGACTATAGCAAAGATTTCGTTTGTGCTACTGTTTTATCAACACAATCTCCTAATGAATTAATTTTCGAAAATCTAAAGGAGATTCAAACCAGACCTTCAATTCCAGAAGATAAGTTAAAGCATATTGAGCAATCATATAAATATATGAGTTCTAATGACAAAGAATATATGAAGTCGTTATTAAATGAGTATCGTAGATCTCAAATGTAGAAAATAAAGTTTGTATTTTTTAGTTTATGTTTTTTAATCTTTTTTGAATTATTATTATTCATTAAAACAGCTACTTATGTTTTGTTTTCAAGATTTTGTTTAATTTGTTATTGTACTTTGCATCTAGTTTGATTTTGGTTTAATAAAACTTATAAAAAAAGCTGTACTTTTAATTTTATTTAATTAAAAAGAAGGCTTAAAATGCCACATGGTTCTAAGTACATATGTATGGTTATTAAAAACACCTTGTAGATTTTTTAATATATTACTGCTAAACACTATTTTGCATAAAACGGTCAAAAATTGACTACTGTAGTGGGTTCCGGTTTAAACTGGCTAACATTTTGATATTTACAAAGTTTACTTCATCTTAAACCATAAAAACGCTCTCCTGAACAATTTTGTAAAATGTACTTGAAACCCTGTGGAACTCGGGTGACGTATTACTATAGAAGCTTTAAAGCGACGTTACATATACATTACGTTTTTGATTTAATAAAATATATTAAACAGTTTTCCCAAAAACATTATGACGTAGACCCTATAATGCCGTTTTTTGGAACCTTAATCTATAATAATATACAGAGTGTCTCTAAAAGGTACGGAAAGAAGGTATCACAGACTTCTGAGGCTAAAATATGACGATCTTACCCAACTCACCTTAGCCCAAAGTGGAAGATTTCGGAGATACAGGGTGTTAAAAATTAATTCTGGATTTTAGTTTTTATGAATAATTTACGGCACATATTTGGCCAAAAGAGGTATTGAAAGGGTGAGAAATAAGAATCTGCTATCAATTTAATTGTTTACTTTAAGGGCACCATCTGCGTTTTCTTGAACAAAATAAAAACGAAATAACTTTTTTAAACCACTCTGTATGTAACTTTAAAAGAAAAATTCTTATTCTTTAACATATTTTACATACTAAATGTACAGGGTGTCCCATTTTGGTTGTCCCTTATGGGAAACTTGGAAACCATAAGAGATATTAAAAATCTGATACCCCATCCTCGAGCTCTTTTTTGGAGAAAACATTTATGGTAAAAACAGATCATCGCTATCGTGAAGCGTTTCAGAGATACAGGGTGATTCTCGATTTTTTCACTTTTTGAAAAGGCCCTGTAGCTTTGTTGTTATTACAGATACGAGAAAACTAATTGCACATTATAAAAACACTTTTTTCCGTAGAATCCAGTGGCGTAGCCAAAAAATTTTTTGAGCTGTCATTTTTGACATCTGACCCAAACATGTTTTTTTTTTTTATTAGGGACACCCTATAAATGATTAGGTAATTAAATTGATTGTTTTTTTCTGATTAAAATAATATATCATAATAGGTGGTTTAATAATTTTTTACATCAAATATTGGAAAAATTATGATTTTAAAGACGCATTGCGGCTTCTATCTGTTTTTTAAATTGTTTTAATGTTGTATGTTGTATAATGTTTATTTATTAGTTTTCTTTTTTAATTAGTTTTCTCGTATCTGTAATAACAACAAAGCTACAGGACCTTTTCAAAAAGTGAAAAAATCGAGAATCACCCTGTATCTCTGAAACGCTTCGCGATAGCGATGATCTGTTTTTACCATAAATGTTTTCTCCAAAAAAGAGCTCGAGGATGGGGTATCGGATTTTTAATATCTCTTATGGTTTCCAAGTTTCCCATAAGGGACAACCAAAATGGGACACCCTGTACACTTGATTAAAGTTGATTTGGGCAACTCTTTTGAAATATCTGGAATTTAAAAAATCATCTCCTGTACTGCCAGGTCTAAGCTGTACAGGATGTTTTAAAATTAGATGCTAATCTTTTTCAGTGCAAATCTCTAGGTGATTTTTAGAAGAAAAGTTCAATTGAACCTATGCCCTAAAATGACTATTTTTTGAGATACAGGGTAGTAAAGTTTCAAAAAATAAGCTTTGTTGTCACTATGTATCTTAAAAGTTAAGCCATTTAGGACATAAATTTATTAAACTTTTCTTCACAAAATTACGTAAGGATTCATACTCTAAAAAATAGCATCTAATTCTAAAACACCCTGTATAGCGTAGACCTCGCCATATAGTAAGTAATTTTTTAAAATCCAGATATTTTAGAAACGGCTGCCTAAATCAACATTTACCAAGTATACATTTTTATGAAAAATATTTTTAAGAAAAGTTACATACAAAGTGGGTCAAGAAAGTTATTACGTTTTTAATTTGGGCAAGACACCGTAGATGGCGCCCTTTAATGTTAACAATAAAATTGAGAACAAATTCTTCTTTCTCACGTTCTAAAATTCCTTTTAGCCGAATATTGTGACAATAGACTTATGATGAAAAACTAATACCAAAATAAACTTTGACACCCTGTATCTCCGAAATCATCCACTTTTTGCCAAAAGTAAGTTGGGTTAGATCGTCAAATTTTAGCTTCAGGAATCTGTGGTAGCTTTTTTCCGCACCTTTCAGAGACACCCTGTATAAAAAGGTAAAGTTTGTAACTTTGTTTGTTTGTTTGTAGCTGCTAATCTTGGGAAGTACTGAACCTATCATAAAAATTCTTTCACAATCAGAAAGCTACACTATTCAGGAGTGGTATAGGCTATATTTTATTATGATTAAACAAAAAGATCTAAAAATATAATTAACGCCCAATTAGGGCAAGATCCCAGGGCCCACAAACCTAACTTATTTCCTCAGAAATAAAATATATCGAATAATGTAGTGCTAGTTTAAAATAAAATATTACAATAAGATTTTAATGTATTATAGATGTATATTCAGAAAGCACATGCCAATGGCGTTAATGGTAATAACCCAGAAAGAACATAATTAAAAACGTATTGCGGCTAAAAGAAGGCCATATCCTAGAAACGAAATGCGAAAAATTACAAAACACTTTAATGCATTTACAACATTGAACTTGAACCCGTAACGATAGACCGAAAGAACTGCAAATTTAATAAACAATTTTGTTTTTTTTTATTATTTTGCGACGCACTGCTATATCTAATTAACCGACGTCAAAAAGAAGGAGGTTATCAATTCGTCCCGCATGTTTTTTATGTGTATTTACTTCGTCAATTGTGGACTGATTTTAAAAATTATTTCTTTATTTGAAAAAGTACACTTTCGCGGTGATCCCATAAAAAACTGGGGATCGTAAGAGAGAAAGGTACTAGACCTATTGTTTTCGCTCTGCCGTCACGTTGTTTGTGCGACAAAGCTGTACTAGCGCCACCCTTTGGTGTAACGTTAAACAAATGTAATATTTTGAGGGCAATTTAAAAATTTCTATAACATCCTACTAAAAATTTACTCTTTTTACCGAACTAAAAGAGAGACTACGGTAAATAGCACAGGGACGTGCTATAGATTGACATTGAGGGAGGTCATGGCTACTTCTGGTTAGTTAAATCTTTTTTTTAATTTGTTTTATTAGGAAAATAAGAGACAAAAAGATTTAAAAAACCAGAACTAACCATAACCCTTCAATGTGACAATTTTGCATGATCGTCTGTAGGGTTTCAAACCAATGAAATTACACGTCATTGTGCTTTTTAATGTTGTCTTTGAAAGAAGTACTAGTAGTGTTTTTTAGTGTACGATTACCGATTTAATAGTAATATTAATAAATAAGAAAGCAATAAATAATAGTTTAAAAAACTAAAAAACACGCTTTTATATGCAACCGAACTAAAAATTAGAAAGTAATTTTTCATTACAAAGAGTTTGTCACTTGAGAGTAAAAAGCGTGGGGTGCATTTTGCTTTTTTTTCATAACTTTTCCCTCATAGATATTTGCAAATAGAATAATTATAACATTTAATATATTAAGCACCCCACGCTTTTATTCTGAAGTGACAAACTCTTTGTAATGAAAAATTATTTTCTAATTTTTAGTTCGGTTGCATATAAAAGCGTGTTTTTTAGTTTTTTAAACTATTATTTATTTTTTATTTTTTAGTTCGATATATCAATTAGTTTTCTGCGGACTTCGCATTTCTATGATCCTAATACAAAACCAAATTTTTAACTAAAGTTAAATATTTAAAAATAAATCCTCCAGTTTATTCACTAAAAATTCCTTCGCCATTTTGTCAAGAGTAGTATTAGGACACAGAGGATCTGTAAAGGAATTTATTTATTCTGGCGGTCCTAATCAGGATAACGGGATGCTGTTTTTAAATTATTGCATTGTCATCGGTCCTTGATACGTGTGCAAAGTTTCAAAGAAATTTAATCGCTGGGAGTTGGTAAAAATTAGGCTCAAAGATTCCGTTACATAGATAGATAGATAGATAGATAGATAGATACAACCGAAGCTAATAAAAGCGTGTTAAAAAATAAGGTAAAAAGCAAAAATTAACACGTTTAAAAAAAATTAAGCCGACTTCAAAGAAATAAATATAACTTCCTAAAAGTTAAAAATAATAAATTTTAAAGAAATAAAAAATTAAGTCGGGTAATAACATATGCGCTAAACTACTAAATGGTAATTATCAAATAGGCAAAAGCATTTTATACTTTAATACCATTTGTTATTACCCGACTTCAATTTTTTATTACTTTAAAAATTTATTATTTTTAACTTTTAGTTAGTTTTATTTATTTTTTGAAGTCGGTTAAATTTTTTAAAAACTTTTTATTTTAAATATACATAGTAACAATTTGTATAGGGAATGTTTACCTTTGATCTACTGTATTACTACTGGTATACAGGGTATCTCTAAAATGTCCTACAAAATACTACCACAAATTTCTTTGGTCCAAAATAGAGCGATCTAACGCAATGTTGCAAAAGTTGATAGTTTGCGACATACAAGATGTCAAAGTTTTTATTTTATTTTAGTTATTTGCAAATATTTTTGTTATAAACATTTTTACACAAAATTCATTATTTAAAGGTTTTTTAGAGTGGAGAATAAAAAATTGTTAATATTTTTTCGTAAAATGTAAAGACCTGCAGTCCTTTGCATAAGTTCAAAGTGTCATAACTTTTTTTTGCTCCGGTAAAGATTCTAGTCTACTTTAATAAATCTGACTCTTTAAATAATTTGACCTTGTTTCAAAAAAAATGTCGTCTTAACGTATTTTTAACATAAAGTTGTATCATTTAAGATATAAAACATGATTCTACTATTTATACAGAGAGTTTTATAAAACCTGAAAGTTTTCGATTTTTTCGAAAAAACGGGACATTTTTACATAATTTCTAATAACACAGAAACCATTAAAGCCAAAATTTTAAAATAATTCAGGCACATAGCTCAATGTTTAAGCTAGAGCATATAAAACTCAACCGGGTTTAAATCTGGTGTCCCTGCAGGTAATCATGCCACCAAGATTCTCTTAAGGTATCTCTCGTCAAAAGACGAACACTTTCCTCATATTGATTATTTATATATTTTTTTAATAATCTTCCAATAAACTTACTATTTTATTTTGTAATTAAAAGTCGTATTTTACACAGCTTACATTTTTTTCCTTGTGCGTCAAAATGCCGGTCGAGAACCCTCAAGGGAAAAAAACGAGCAAATTACAACAAAATTTATTTTAAAATTACAATTTGTACAGAATCAAACATCTTAAACCAACCTTTTAAACTTTTATCATATTTTTGGGTGATTGCATTTAATAACAACTTGTTTACTATTTTTGTTTCATATAAATGAATGGAACCTGATAACAAAATCGTCTTGGTGATAAGAGACAATTATTATTTTCTTATAAAAAACTTAATTTACTCTTAAAAGAATTATTATTTACCCTTATTTATAAGATATTAAATTATTATTATAAATCGTTTTTTGCCATAAAACTCAATAAAATACAAAAGTTATGCTGAGATTGTTTAAAGTAAAACATGATTACGGTTTTCATGGCCTACTTTCTAGCCAATATCAGTAATAAATGACAAAAACTGCAATATCTCAAAAACGGATTAAAAGAAATATGAAATATGATAAATTTTTGGCCCACCCTGTACAACCTATAAAACTAAATTAAATTAAATCTGTCCATATGTCCATAATTTTACAAGCATATTATTTTTTGTTTCCAGGGACACTATGTCTGTTATGCTTAGGTGTGATAATTGTGGGATGGGGTTTTACATCTATAATTTTTACTCCTCTTCAGATGCTTCTAAGTATTCGAATTGAAATGTCTCCAGGTAAGTCTATTTTCTTTTCTTTAATTAACACAGGTTTTTTTACAACTGTATACCTTTTATACAGCGTATCCCATTTACTTCTTGTCATAAAGTATTATTTTTTACTATGAGTCGAAACAAAATTATTTTGATGGTAGAACTGTTCTGCAGAGTAAAAGTAATGTGATTACACAGCCCCACAAAAAAATGAAAGTTTATACACAAGAATCAGACATATGTATTTCAAGTAATAATTTTACGTACATTTGAATTCTGGACCATACACTAGTTTGGGACCGGTAAAATGACTCCCTAGGGGCCGGAAAATAGTTTTTAGACTTAGCAATCACACCAGTGGGATTTTTATGTATTTATAAATTCTGGAAATCATTCTGTGCTCGAAAAGTGTTTGGCCAGCTAAAATTCCCAGTTTGGGGCCGTAAAAATAATATCTTAGGAGCCTGAAAATTACGGTTTTGACGTCCCAATTGTAACATTGTCATTTTTATGTACCTAATTTAAAAGTACATAAAAATGACATCGTTGTGATTGCTACGTCTTAAATGCGATTTTCCGGCCCCTAAGAGTCATTTTCTCGGTCTTAAACTGGAAAATTCAGCTAGCAAAAACTTTTCGAGCACAGAATACGTTCTAGAACTTAGAATTAAATAAAAATTCCACTGTTGTGGGGCCACTTCTGGGGCCCATTCCAGACGTGTAGGGCCATTTCTGAGCTCGGAAAAATAGATGGAAATACATATGTCTGATTCTTGTGTATAAACTTTTTTGTGGGGCTATATTATATATTCTTGTCGTAAAAACTTTAGGCCCAACTACCGGAACACCTACTAAAATCTGTCACGTCATACATATTGGGAAAACGTGTCCATACCTATTTTAAAGTTCTACACATACTTACGCTTGCGCCATGCTTTAAAATTATGACACTCTTAGATATTTTTAAAGCAAACTTAATCCTAAATTGGGTATACCTATCTCACGTTTCCTAAATGTGCATGACGTCAAAGATCGTAGTAGGAGTGGGAGCAATTCGGCCCAACAGAAATTTTCCAGAATGATAAAAAATCGTAAGCAGAACACGCTTTAAACCTTTGGAAATATTTTTTTGTCTTTCTTAAACATCTTTTCCACAACAATTTCTTTAAAATAATTTGCCATCAGAAAATTTTTGTATAATCTCTTAAAAAAATCATTACCAGACTTATTTATAACACAACGTTAACTAATTTTCTTTGACATGGTGAACGGTAGGTTTATGTCAGCTAAAGAGATTGTGGCTGTTTACCTATGTACTTTTAAATAAATATATTCCATTTTCAGGGCTTCCTCCTTATGAATGGTGGGTAAATCCGCCAGATGAAGTTCTCCTTAACGCATACATATTTAATATTACTAATCCAGAAGCATTTATGAACGGCACAGATAAAAAGTTACATTTTCAGCAAGTGGGACCAATAGTATACAGGTAAAAAAACTTTATTTTACAATATAAAACTATTGTTTAACATGTGGGAATAGCAATATATTTTCGGACGATACTGGACAAGGCTTAGGTCGAATCCAGCAACCACCAAGGGTGTTCTTCTTACAAGTTGCACATGCTATCTTTTCTCTGATCAATATAATCCTTTAATTTTCGTTTCAGGTAGTATAAAATATTAGAGGAGAAGGTGGTAATATGCAACTCCTAGTTTATTCCTAAACTGCTACCAATATTTCCTATTTAGTAGCTCAGTTACAATCTTTATTCGAAGTGTAAGTCGTACAGAAATTGTCGCGTTAATATTCTACCCTTGAGTATTGAAATTGTAGGCTATATTTATTTGGTATTTCCCAAACATTTATTGCTTCCTGGTATAGTACAAATTAAAGTAATTTAGTGAGGAGTTTTTAAATTTATTTTGTGTGAAACGTTTTAAAGAGTGGTTTAGTTACCAAATAAAAGGATATGTAGCATAAAATAGAATTATTTTTTTGCACCATTTAATCTTTTTTATGGCTTGTGTTTTGCTAATATAGAACCCCTAAGAGGATAGTAATATAAACCGGGTTTTATTCAAAAATAAAGATCTTTATCTGACTCATCTAACTAACAATAATGAACCGAATAGTATTTTATCCGGGTTTTCAGTTGAAATTGATGAAATTTCCAGAACCAAGTCAGGATGATGATGCCTCTTGTATATTTTGCGACCTGAAAAACTCCGAAGAACAACCGGAAGAAGGGTGTGATCAGTGTGAAAAATGTCTACTGTGAGCTTGTCAGAAATGTTTAGGATGTTGTTTTTGTTGTTTCTTTTCAATATGTGTTGATTTTTTTCTGGGTTTCATATATAATTTCTCGAACTATCACTTTTGACTTTTTCTCAAAAAATGGAAATAGCACTAAACCCTTTATCATATAATTTTATTTGAGTAGTGATTTTTTAACATGATATATAGAATTTATGTTTAAAAAAACAACGATACCACCTCTACTTTTCATTTTTTGACAAAAAAACAAACAGGGAGTTCCATATTACCACCTCTTCCTCAACTTTTTAGTTTAATAAGGGGAAACCACTGATCTCGATGAATTGCCAATGATATAACCTGCGCGAAACAAAGTTACATTTCATGGGCGAAAAAACCGGTTTGTGCGCAAGCCAGTTGAGGGTAAACGCACCCGGCCCCAAACAAACTATCCGCATTATCAGAAAGACTTTGTTGACGGCGTCCTGGTTTTCTGTTCGAAGTACGGTAGCTAATGAGCGTTACGGTCAGACCGCGGACGGAGGGTACAGGGTGCCAGTGTTTGTATTTTGCCACGGCTTTTAAATGCGCATGTTCGTCTACCCACTGCGCGAGGTCGTAAAAATTCGAAAAGTGCTTCTTGCCACTGCGGATCTAAATGTAGGTTATCTATGGGGAAACATTATAATTATTTGATCTCGGTATAATGCGTTATTATGCATCACATTATAATGCATTGTTAATTGACTGCGACAACAACATTAAAAGCATACGTAAAGGTAAGCTTCCTGAAAAATATTTCTGGCTATGACCGGAAAAGTAAATTACTTAGCAACTTACGATTTAAGAGAAAAGTCTGACGGAAAGTCTACATTATTCCAATACGCTTTTTTACTTCTAATAGCTATTTACGTTACTAGACCGGAAAATGGTATTTTACGGGTCGACGAAAAACATTTAAAGGGCGCGCGGTAGGCGAGTCCTGTAGTTTTGAGGAGACCCGTAAAAGTATTTCCGGTCGAGTATCGTACATAATTTTTTTAATTGACCGGAAAAAAAAAACTGTGTAAATTTTTAGTGTTATATTTAAACGACAATAAGGCAAGGCTGCTTCAATTATTTCATCTGGATTTTCCATGTCTGACTCCATTTTGGCAAAATTATGCTTTCTTTACTTTACAATATCTTGAACTGTCAAATACTAACAATTGAACTCTGACAATTTTTGTCATGGCTAACAGGATTTTTGATATGGACCGGAAAGTAAATGAGAGACCGGAAAGTAAACTAGGGACCGGAAAGTAAATTAGTCCTGTAAAATAGCATTTTCCGCTTAAAAATTGAGTGGAAAATTCAATTTTCCGGTCAATTAAAAAAATACAATATTGCTATCGGTAAAAGGCGTTGCTGGGCGACGTACTTTTCTGGCCATGGCCAGAAATATTTTTTCCGTAGGCGCAACTTTTCCTTGTGTTAAATATTTACTAATGACGTTTATCAAACCAATCAACAAGAAATAATCATGATATTTATATTTAATAAAGTAAAAAAAGTAATATTTTATGCTACTTAATACAAAAATTAGCAAATAATTTTAACGGAGAAAATATAGCAGGTATACTTACTTAATTATTTACAACTTTTTCTTTTTCCTTTGACAATAGTACATTGTATAGGATCTATCACATTCATATAGACTTTATTAAAAGTGTATTTGTACAATTTTTTATTTTACTAAACCGTTTTTTAAATACATTGCGTTTCAATTAAATCAAGCCACCCCCATAATTCCGTTATTATTTGTACACTTATAAGAAAATCATAAACAGATCAATTTTTTATTTTTAAAAGAACACTTTTTATGTCAAAATTTACATCTTTACGGTTATCCCCTCCCTACCAGCCCAAACATCAAAAAGTTTAACTGGAAAAGGCAGGCAACCTACTAGCGACGCGAGGGGGCGGCCCACCACCAAAAGGGAAATTATTATAGGAGAAAGGTATACTTTTTTATTTTTTGTTAGTGGTAGGATTAAACTTGTTTTGTAGAAGAAAAAAATACAGGAAAAGGGGCCACGGTTTGGAGATGGGGACTTTGAAAAGAGTATAGGAAGGAGGAGGGGGTTTTCTCGACCTTAAGGAAGTATGTAAGGTAAATGGGAGAAGCCTTATTTTGAAGGTGCGGACCTTTTTTTTTTTTGTTCTTAAATTTTTTTGAAACCGAAAATTGCTCCGACTTGACCTTGTCGCCCCGATACCTCATCTTAAAGAGTTTTAAATTATCTTTTTAACAGTCTTTAGTTTTTCAAAATCACTTCAGCAGTTTGTGGAAAAATTCATTCTAAATGGAGGTTTATCTAGCCGGTGGCTGACCTCCATAACTTAGGTTGCAGGCACGTAGGTAGGTAGGAGGTAGGCACGTAGGAGGAAGGCACGTAAATATCACATAAATATGCAGTTTTTAAACAAATATATTTACTTGCTATTACTTTCGGTTTAGCCGAAAACGCCCTAAAGTTTTTTCTTTAAAATGAGACATTCTGAGTATTTTTATTAATTTACATAGAAAATGGCCTTTTTAAATACAATGACAGTACATTTGCATTCATAGCACTCTGGAAAAATTAAAAATATTTGGAGGTTAGATGTCATAAAGTAAAAAAATGGAGTGTCATTATACACGGATTATCATTTTTTATTCAAATAAGTAAAAATTATCCAGGTGTCTCTTAAAATAAGAAAGTTATGCTCGATTCCGGCTAAATCGGCAAAAATAAAAAACAAAATTCGTAAAAAATTAACATCTATGTAATAAACGTCCGTACCAAGTTATGTTTTTATATTTTAAAGAATAAAAAAGTTACATGGGTGAGCCACCGGCTATAGAAACCGGATAATTAAAGTAAATTTTCTCGAAAACTACTGAACCAATTTTAAAAAACTAAAGACCGTTGCAATGAAAATTTTAAACCATTTAAGACGTGGCATTACTTGACTGCCTTTTCTAATTGAACGTTTTGACGTTTGTGCTGTTGAGGAAAAGGGATAACCCTGGTAAAGTAAATTTTGACACAAAAATCTGCCTTCCTAAACATTAAAATTGACGTGTTTCCTTGGATATTCAATGATATATTAGTATAATCACTTTACTTCTAGGGAGAAGATGACTCATACTAATGTCCATCATAACCTCAACAGTACCTTAACATATACATCCAACAAGGCTACTATTTTGTTGCCAGAAATGAATACCATTGATTTAAACGCAACCGTGTATGTTCCTAATTTAGCTGTATTGGTAAGCATCAATGACACTTTAGAATAAAGAAATGGGTACCTCTTTTGATTTATTAAGAATGTATTGGTTTTTTAATATAAATATAAGATATTTCAGTAAGGGTGAATAGGTAACATATCTCAGGAAAAAATATTCGTAGGATAATAAGAGAAAATTCTCTTAAGGAAATTGAGTATAAGAAACCACCGGAAATTATTTTCAAGTTCCTAACTATGCCTCTAGGGAGCGTTACAGCTATAGTCTATAGTATATATTTTTCTTGGAAATGACCCAGTATAATTTAAAAACAATATTACTAGGGTCCGCGCGTTTAGTAAAGAAGCCACCGACGTCACCACATTATCTGCACGAAATCTCCTGTAATTTTCTTAACCCGTATTTAAAATGTAATTTATTTTTTAATATTAAAACTTTAAAATACCTACTTTCTAGGTAACGAAACAGAGCACACGAAACCGCGATTGCAAGAGAGATACAAGAGATTTCGCGTAGATAATGAAGACGTCGGTGGCTTCTTTACTAAACGCGCGTACTCTACGGTATTGCTATACGAATTCTGCACTTTTTTGGTTTTCCACGTTTTCTTGAAGGGCGTAGAATAAGGGGTTAAGGAAAGGGTAAAGTTTTACCTGTTAAAATGTTTATAATTTTGGTTTGGTAACATTTTTCGAATAAGGAATCTTAGCTGATTTAGAAAAAAGACTTATTCTAATCATAATGTCCTTTGTGGCTTCCGTAGAGAGCGCTGTTTAGGAAGTTTAGGTTTTATTTTATTTTTCTTTACAATTTTAAATGAAATGCCATAGATAATTAATTAAACGGAAACCTAATTAAATTTGCAACAAAAAATCCAAAAACTGCATCTTATTATGTTTATTTTTAAAAAGTTATTGCAGAAACAACGTTTTTACTAAATCTGGTAAAATAACAATTTATTTTTTAAAGTTTATGATCAAGCGTGCCATGACAAAGCAAACATATTCCTAAACTTTATATAAATTATAATTTTACTAATTAAAATAACATAAAAGTGCTCATGAAAACAATAATACTTACTGCTTTTTATTATAATAACAGAATTAACAATAATAAAAACTGCAATAAGACTAAATCCAAGACCATCAAGGGTCTTTACAAACGTGTAAAAAAATTCGTGCCATTTTCGAACCTTCTTTTTCACTTTCTTTTAAATTTTGATTTTACTTAACTTTAAAATTAGATGTAATAATAATTATTATTATTATTACTATAGCGCCACGGCACTGCTTTTTAAATCTAACATCACAAGTAAATTTTCCGGCAAGTGTCTGCTACAAAGTAAAAGTTGGGGTTGGAAGATCCTTGTACCAATTGAATTCTAATTTTTCGTAAACACTTTAAATAATTATAATAGAATTTATTTTCTAAGTTAATTTAGGGAAATTTTTAGTGATAATAAAAACACTGTGGTAAATTTTAAAGAAGCACAATTTATCTTTAAACACTGTGTACATATTTTATATTAAGTATAATTACGGCAGCCATCCGAGCAAGCACTAATTCTAAGTTAATTTTTATACATTTTTTAATTTTTATTTCACTATGTCAGCACTTACTTTTCTTTTACTTATACATAACAATAATAAAATCAACAGAGAAGCTGAATTTATATATTGACGTTTTCGTCACCAATCGCCGGTTAAGGTTTCGGTTTTTGATATGGTATATGAAAACAGTAAACAGAAAATATAAATTATCAAATGGAAAGTTTCATCTTCAAACTGAAAACGTCAAATGACAAACGGAAACAGAAAAGTCAATCTATAAATACAGCTTTTCTGTTGATTCTATTATTGTAATAATATTAATTATTATTTTTATGACTCCTTTTTATTATTATTATTATTATTATTATTAGTAAAATGATAAGAACGATAAAATTTTAAAAAATGTTTGTTTTGTCATGGTATACTTGATTATCAAAATTTAAAAATTCAATTGTTTTTCAACGAATTTAGTAAAAACGTTGTTTTTGCAAGAACTTTTAAAGGAATAAAGATATTAGTATAATCAAAATACATTTTATTAATAAAACGTACAATATACTGTTCCAAAACACCTCGTATAAAAACACGTGCCTTCGTTTTTATACCTTTATTAACAATGTAACGTAACTATGGTTACAACAACGACAAAATCTACTCTTGTCAATGTCTCGCAGTTTACAACACAAAAGTCGAATTTATACTGACTGATCCGAGGTTTCCCGTTGCCCTTTTATAGTATGGTGGAAGAGTAAAGAATGATCTCGAATATTCGAGAAATATCGTGAAAATTCCATAGTACATGATGGCATAAAAGTTATTAATGGATAATTCGGGCGTTTTCGGAAACCTTCGAAAGTGATGAAAGAACTTGGAAAAATTAAGGTAAATTATTTAAATAAATTAACAAACTAAATTAAAAGGTCCTAACTTTATACAATTCTATAAACTAACACTTATTTTTAATGTCCGTAACATTGCCCCCTCCCAAGTTTTGATCGTCTCGATCAAGTATCTTCACGGTCTTAATAGCGGCTTAGCATTTTTAGATGTACTTCTTTCATTATGCCGTGTCACCACTTTACATGACTTCTGTAGTTTCGGTGAACCCCCTTGATTCTTCTCGTATTGTATAACGAAACGTCTTCACCTTCTTCTGAGTCTTTAAACCTTGCTTGAATAATGCTCTCTGAACTTGGCGGTAATGTGACATCTTCTGCAAGTACCACTTCTCGAATTGTTGTTTCATTACTTTTTGGAAATTTCATCACAATTTTCTCATTGTTAGTTCTCAGTACCCGTTGTGGAAGGTCTAGTACAAACTTCTGATTTTTCATAATGTCAAGGCCGAGAATAACTTCGTCCATTATATCGGCTACAAACACAACGTGCGTAAATGTTGTTGTTCCTAGAGTAATTCTAGCTTCGTGTATGCCTTGAACTGGTATGACTTCACCATTGGCAGTTTCCAAAATATAATTCTTCTCAGGTCGGAATATTTTGCAGTGGGATATGATGTTTGGTCTCACGATGGTATGTGTAGTTTCAGTATCTAGTACCATCTCACATTCTCGACCGCATACATTTCCAGATACTAACAAGCTGGAGCCATTGTTCTGTAACCGGGATACCCTAATTGTTGTTGTTGATGGTTCTTGGTAACACTTAGCCAGGTCTCGCCCCTTGAACTGGGAGTCTTCTGCACTACTGGAAGAGGCCTGAAAACTGGAGCAATTTCTCTGTATATGCCCCTCTTTACCACACTTCCAACAACGAATGATATTTCTTCTTCTAAATGTAATTCTGTTGTCTTTTTCAGTTTGTTGATTACGTATGATTTCTTGCAACTCCTGTATCACTCTGGTCAAATTATTATTTGGATTGCCATCTTTTGGTGGATAATTTGTTCTTCCAAGTCTTGCCTGAGTTCTGGATGTCCGCTTTGCTGTTTCAAACATAAGTGCGTAAGCAAGAGCTTCAGAAATTTTCTTAAGCTTGGCCATTCTTAATGCTTGACTCATATCTGGATCACGTAGACCTTCAATAAAACTGCCAACAGCTAGTTCTTGTTTTATTTTTTCCGGGTAGGCTGGATATGACAGGTTAATTAGATGTACAATATCTGCTTCATACTCCTGGAGACTTTCGTTGTATTTCTGTCTTCGTCCATGGAGCTGCGCCTTATAGACTTCTTGTAGATGGGTTTCGCCGTACCTCATCTCCAGAAACATGATAATCGATTCATAATCGGATAACTTTTCTTCGGGAATGTTTCTTAACACCTCCATGGCTTTTCCTCGAAGAGCAAGTACAAGAGCTCGTGCTCTTTCTGTTGGGCTCCAGTTGTTGCCGTTTGCAGCTGCTTCAAATTGTCTAAGGTACGTAACCCACGGTACCTTTCCGTCAAAAGTTGGTGGTTTCATATAAGTTGCTGGAGTACCACATCCTGAGACTACACCTGTACTGGCAATATTTTTAATTTGCAGCTGTAATTGTTGTACGTCCTGTTGCATTTGCCCTTGAACTTGTTGAACTTGATCTTGGACTTGTTGCACTTGACTTTGAACCAATTGTACAGTCTGCTGTATTTGTTCTTCCAATTCTTCTTTAACATCTTCTTTGGCGAGTGTTAACTCAAGCAACATCATTTCATCTTGGCCGTGATAAAATTCTTCTTTTAGATTTTCTCTGATCTTCACCATCATCTCTTTTAATTCTTGTTTAATTTCTTCTTGACTAGTTCGAATTTCAAGCTTTATTTCTTCTAGACTGGACTTCATTTCTTCTAAACTGGTCTTCATTTCGTTTTTAAGATCTTCTTGTTTTTTTATCATTAGCTTAATTAGTGCACATATTTCCTCCATCGCTTCAGTTTGCTTTCTGGTCTCTACTCGCATTCAATCTTCGTAACCACTTCGGCTTCCTCGGGTAATCTCGATCCACTTCACTTTCTTCGGGTTACTTCGTTCCGCTTCCGACACCAAATGTTCCAAAACACCTCGTATAAAAACACGTGTCTTCGTTTTTATACCTTTATTAACAATGTAACGTAACTATGGTTACAACAACGACAAAATCTACTCTTGTCAATGTCTCGAAGTTTACAACACAAAAGTCGAATTTATACTGACTGATCCGAGGTTTCCCGTCGCCCTTTTATAGTATGGTGGAAGAGTAAAGAATGATCTAGAATATTCGAGAAATATCGTGAAAATTCCATAGTACATGATGGCATAAAAGTTATTAATGGATAATTCGGGCGTTTTCGGAAACCTTCGAAAGTGATGAAAGAACTTGGAAAAATTAAGGTAAATTATTTAAATAAATTAACAAACTAAATTAAAAGGTCCTAACTAAACTAACACTTATTTTTAATGTCCGTAACAATACTTTATTAGGTAATTTCCTGTCTAGGCAACTTCAATAACATTTGAAATTAGAAAAATGGTAGCTTTATAAAAAATTCCAGAGTTTATATTTTTTCTAAGAAAACTACAATATTTCCTAAATTTTAGGATTTAACCCCTATGGCAAAGTAGTGCTGAAATGTAAAGACGAATTTAACTAAAGTATAAAATAAAATACAGGGTAATATATTTTTAAAAACTTTACCTCTTTATACCGTCAATATTTTGTGAGCAACCCTGTATACAGCAAAGTATATTTTAAAAGGGAAGTTTATGCCTGACCATATACCTACGAAATAAGAAATTAAAAAAGTTTTCTGGACAACTCGTAAACGAGCTTTTTAGACTTTCAACTCACCCTGAATACTTTTTGTCCTACCCTGTATGTCATCACCAGTATCACCATTAAAAGATCTTAAAAAAGCTTTTTAATGAAGAGCACTAAAGAAATAACCTGTATTGTGTATTTTAAAAGCGCAAATTCGGTACCCTTTAAAAATAATACAAAAAAAACCTAAAAAAGGCCGCCTGCAATCAGACTATTTTATAAAAGGCGCCGCTATCCTTTAAAGCGACGCGCCGATACACTATAGGATAGAAATCCATTATTTTGGCCAAAAAGCAACTTTGAAAGTTCAATGGCTCATGCTGTGTATTTCAAAGTAGATACTCCAAACTACATGTACGCAAAATCATAAAAGGATATGACGACTTCTATTGGGGTAATAAGAAACTTGAAAATGTATTTTAGGTAAACATAAATAAACAACATTTAATCTACTTAGTTTATTATTCGTCTTGTTTACTAAAAAAGTAAAGAGTTTAAATAATAAGAGCTATTGTGTTTCCGATGCAATCTCGCGAAGTCTCACTACTTTTGTCAAGATATTTTTACCTTTTTCTTTATCAGTTTTTGTACTTACAATTGTCTTCCTACTTTTTGCTACTTCTGAGTGTAAGGACAGATACAAGATTTTTTTATAATTTACAAGGTTTTCCATTTTAAAATTTAATATTTTTTGTGCTACACTGTATATCCTAAAAGTTAAAAACATTCTGATGAAAGATATGGATTCTACAGAATCTCCCCAACAAAAGAGTGTTTTTTATTTATTTTATACGTTAAAAATAAAAAAGTTGGGAAGATGTATCTTCATTACGCTTCTAAGAATAATTTAAAATTATTTTTCAGATTTGGATGGTCAAATTTCCGAAACTAATTGAGATAGACACATCAAATGTAGTATTTTTTAAAGCATTTTAAAATATTTTTTGGTGGTGATATAATATTCAGGGTATTCCATTTAAAAAAATCATACCTATTGTCGTACCCTGTATATCATATGAGATAATAATCATCGGATTACTGATTAGAATACTACGAAATTAACCAAACAAGCTGACATTTTAGTTTATTTTGTACAATAAAAATAATAATGTTAAGGAGGGTGTAAATTTATAATAACATATAATAAGTTTTAGGTTCCCAAAAAGCATTTGTAATAATTTATAATATTTTTCCAGTAAAAAGCACCTCATTTTAAGTTAGATTGATAAGTTTCAGGATTTTGACCAAACAAATTAATTTCTATCCCATAGTGCGATGACCAGCTGCATCAACCGGCATATCATAAAAGAAATATAGCAAAGGCGGCCGCGAAGACAAGCATGCCGATTTACATTTTTAAACTGTTCCTTCTATACATTTATAATTTCCGAGAATCGATACCTGTCATACCTGCGCGCCGGCAAAGCCACTGACGTTGAGCTTAGTAAAGATGGGTCCACGTTTAATTCATTCTGAAAGCGATGCCACCAAGTACACAAAAATGATAAAGTAAAGAAAACCTTTTGTGAACAATGATTTATTGCGGCAAAAAATATTCAACAGACGAGTTTTTAATACCACGCCACGTGCCACCGGTTTTATAGTAGGACAGAGGCGAAATAAGAAAATGTTTTTTAAGTAGATGATACGTGTTTTAGAAATGTATTTTTATTATTTATCTAAAAATATGTAATTAAGCTCTGTCCGAGGCTATGTGCATTCGAAAAGGTTTGTTTACTTTATCATTTTTGTGTACTTTGCAGTATTGCTTTCAGAATGAATTAAATGTGAACATATCTATAAATCCTCATTTAAAGTATGGTAGGTATAGGATCCTCACTGCACAAAATCTCAGATCTGGTCAAATACATACAGGTAGCCTTACTGCCCTTTCACTCTCAACTTTTAAATTGTTTAGTATTTTTTCATGAAAATATAAGGACTTTAGTAAAACAACATAAAACAAATTGGTGGCAGGAATTGACAGATATAAATGTCAAACTTACAGCTGGACTCCATTTTAAAAAGAAACATTTAAAGGGGGTCTTGTGGCACATCATTTTAAAGCTCCTGACAAGTTCTTTATAACCCCAGAATATCCGCGGTCTTCGAGTAGTGCGGTTCACGTTTACATAGAAGTCTACATAGACTTCCCGGGTAGGCGGCTGAAGGCGTCGTACGAGCGTGGCTGTACCCTTGGGGATCGAGAAAAGATTCACGCTAAATTGGGGCTTCTTTCTTCTGGGGCTAAGCGCTGTGAGTGAAGATTCCTAAAGCCTGACGTTTTTATGTTTTGGTGTTGAACACATGGTGTCTTCGTATGGTCGAGAAGGTGCGCATGCCTTGCGGAAAAACGTCAGTAATAAAAGTGATGGTTATGCGCGATACCAGTAGCAGCCTCTGGCTTGACAGCCACAATTTATGTTCAGAAGTTCATCGCTGTTGTTGATTTAAATATTTGAATATTTTAAACCGAAATTTCTGGGAGCGGAAAGCTCGACCATCCAGATTTTCCCACCACATAGAGCTGGCAATTGCCTTGCATCAACGCCATAAACAAAGCAGTATCTAGTATCCTCCCAAAAAAGGCGGTACTTTAAAAATTACCCGAATACCTGATTTGGATCGCTATATCTTCAAAACTATTGAAGATATACCTTATGTGGTATTTTCTTCAAGGTTCTTAAGATATTTTTTTAATGGTGATATAATATACAGGTTGAGTCATTTAAAAAATATACTTTTTCTTCTACCCTGTATAGTAATACAAATATTACTTACTATTAAATATATCCTTAAAAGAGTTTTAAGAAAATACCACATTAAGTGTATCTGACTTAATTAGATTCGGATATACGGCCATCTGATTGAGGTATTCGGGTAATTTTCAAAGTACCACCATTTTGTAGTAGGTTGGGGTATTGACTTTATATACTGGGGTTATAAAGTACTCGTCAGGAGCTTTAAAATGATTCGCCACAAGACCCCCTTTTTATTTATTTTTTTCTTTTCAAAATGGCGCCCAAATGTCAGTTTGACACTTATATCTATCATTTCCTGTCTAAAATTTGGTTTATGTTATCTCACCAAAATCCCTAAATTTTTGTAAAAAACACCAAACAATTTTAAAGTTAGTAGGGGGTACTAAATTTAGACAAGCACTGTATATTCTTTTGTGAATACTTACCTTAGAGCTGCTAATTTTAGCCCCAAGACAGAGGAAAAATAAACAAGTGACTTTTTTCAGAAAAACTATTCTATTTAGAATTTTACTTTTTTATGTTAGATTTCTGTTAATATCATTATACCTTAAAACTAAAGGATCATATAACACAAAATTTACGTCCAAATGTTACAACTTTTAAAATCTATAATTAAAAACCCAATTTTTTATTGTATTATCGTAACATTCGTAACATAAATATTATTTTACAGTTTATACCAGCTCATTTCTACGACACTTCAATGTTTGTGAAAATGGGCATCAACTTAATGTTGAGATCGTACAATGCCCAACCTATAGTTAAAACCACAATTCAAAACTACCTATGGAATATGACTGATCCCATTTTACGTCCTGCCGAAAAATTAGCACCATCTTTGGTTCCTACAAGAAATGTTGGGATTTTAAATATTGTAAGTCATAACAGTTATATATGTTAGCAATACTAGCTCAAATAAGCTATGTTTATTACTTAAAAATAAAAAGTATGTTATAACTACAAAACAATGCCTTCTATACAGGGTAACAACACTCCGAGGTGATTTTCAGTGGTATCCAGTGAATCCATTTTTATTTAACAAAATAGTAGTCTTAAGATTTTTGTCAATATACAGTATGCCCGCCTAAGTTGTCTATACAGGGTGTAATTTAATTGATGGCTTAAAATACAGGGTATGATTCCTTAGCTTATTTTAGGAAGAAAAGAAATCTATATTTTTTAAAATATCCTAAATATTTTTTACTTGTTTTAATTTGGAAATATTATTAATGACATTAAGGGGGTAATCTATCACTAACTTAATTACATTTAATAGGACCAGTGGCGTCTCGAGAGGTAACTGAAGGAATATTACCAACAAAAAAACGGTACGCCACTAACTGTTTAAATGTGTGTTAAATTATTGTGCCTTCTTTAGATTAAGCAAATTTAAATACTGTTTTATGCCTTTAATTTTTTTTTCTGTATCTTGTTAAGTTTAAGCAAAAAAAAAATCATTTAATTGCATATTATAAAAGCCATGCGGGATCTTTTTTTTAATTAGGTTTTATAATTTTTAATTGGCAATTATGTAACAAAAATTATAAAAACATTTTTAAATAAGGTTAATATCCAGTATAACAGTGTTTACTAAAATAAGTGTAAAAAATATTACATTCTACGTAAAATAAGTGATTTCGAAATATTTGTTTTTTTTTTTAATTTAATATCCTATATCATAAAGTTTAAGACGTTTAGGGCGTATGGGCATATGATTTTTTTTTTCTAAAAGAAGCTTAAGAATTATTTCCTATAATTTTGACCATCAATTAAATTACACCCTTTATATGGAAAACTATTTTAAAATTAATTTTACGAAAAAAGTTATTTTTCATAAAAAGTTCTGCATGGTCTAAAACCTAAAATGCAATCATCAGATATTAATTTTTTCAGTGGTATACAAAGTATGTCAAAAAATATGAATTTTGATAAGGAGAAAGTACCGTTATTCTTAATATTAAAAATTATTAGATATAAAGTAAAAATGTTTAACAATAAAAAAAAACTTTCAAATATGCAATCTCGTTTTTTACAAGAGAAACCTTTTTCATTTATTTTTTAATGCAATAATGATAAAAAAATTTAATTTTTACATTGTTGAATACTTATTTCGATATGTATTATCTAAAGGAAGCTTGAACACTGCCAAAATAGCAAAAATTTACAGAAACGCTTGTTATCGCATAAAACATTAAAGAAAATGTTTTTTCTTGTAAATTAGCGATTTTGCATTATGAAAGTTATTTTTAATTCTTAACACTTTTCTTTATAAAAGGTCTGGTCGTAGAAAAATCACAAACTAGTTGGCACCAATCAGATTTAACAAAATATTAATAACCGATTGGCGCTGACTAGTTTGTGATTTCTCTGCGAACAGGGCTAATCATTTTTCATATTTTTTTTGAAATAACGGTAGCTTTCTCCTGAACAAAATTCATATTTGTTTAGATACCTCGTATAACCATTGAAATAAAAATCTGATGATTGCATTTCAGATTTCAAACTATGCAGAACTTTTATAGGAAGTAACTTTTTTCGTAAAATTATTCCCATATGTAGACAACTTAGATGGAGACACTGTATATTTATTTGTTTATTTTTGACCCCCTGTAATTATCAATTGTGAAAATAGCAATGCACTTTACTAAATTAGAACTTTTTCTCCCATCGCGGACGACAATATATATATTTCCAATACGTTTTCTTACTTCCGACATGCATTAGGCCTCTGACACGATACTAAGCGTCAGCGTCATCATCAGCGGCCAGCGTTAAGAAGCAAATGTGAGAGCGCTGTCTTTGATCTTTATGCAAGAATAAAAGAACTTTCCCGCTCAACGCTTCCTGTAGTTCGAAGGCGTTGCTAGGCAATATAGCTACTTTTCCGGCCATGGCCGGGGATATTTCTCTGGACGATGAAACTATTGTTACCTTGTATACCGTAATCAAATAATTATATTGTTTATGTTTATTAAACTAAAGCATGAATATTTTATGTTACTTTAAACAAAAATTAAAGAACTTTTTATTCGGAGAAAAATTATAATGTGCAACTTGTAGGAATATAAAAATATTTTTCTGACTTTTGGAGGTTAGTTAGTTAGTCCAGCAAATTCCACCTTCTTCGTCTGGAAATATATCTCTTTTTCTACATGTAACACAATATACTATTCTCTACGAGGAACCAAACTCAATTATTATTTCGGGATTTTGTTAAGAAGAATTTGATGGTTATCGTAAAAGATTAAGCCCGTTACCCGAAACATATATTTGAGCATTATGGTTTCAAGATTGTTACCCTTACGATTTTCAGCACAATGTTTAAGGCCCGCCGCAAATTGAACCCAGCCCATGCACAGCACACGCGCAGCCCACGCATGCATAACTTTGTAAAACATGCTTTTAAATGGAGTGGCGCATATTGGACCCAGCCCAGAGCTAGCATATTCTGATGCCAGCCACGCGTGTATAGGTATGTGTTCGCCGCACAGATTTCGTGGGTCTTGTGCAGCATGGGTTAATTTTAAAATCTTAAATATGGTTGAATCCGAACGTTTAATCGATCTTTGCGGGAAAATCCCGTTTTGTATGATTTAAGTCCAGATTACATAAGGATAAAGTTAAAGGATCAAATATCGGATGCCTATGAGGTGCCACCACAATAGGGCATACACCACACCACAGTGAGAAGAAAGAAAAGGAATTAAAAGGAAAAAATATTTTAAGAAATTGGTCGTTAAATGGAAGTGAGGACCTTTTATTTGGTCTTCAATTTTTTTTTTTGGGCTGTATATGCAAATATTTGAAGGAAAGTCGTCGTTTTGAAGTGAGGAATTTATTATTATTTTTTTACTGCCTATGGATCGCCGAAGCCTAAATCCGGCGCTGATCCAGAAGGATTTCACCAAGCGACGCCATGCTGCAAAGTACTAATGTGGGTCAGTATTGGGTCCAATATGCGGTAAACTGATCAAAAACGTGAACGTGGGAAGGATGGGTTGAGCGTGGGCTACGCATGTGCTGTGCGTGTGCTGGGATACATTTGCGGCGGGCCTAAAAATTGCATGTAAAACATTGTGGTAAACTTATCCGACAAAAAAGTGACGCGTTCGCCCAGTCCGACACCCGAAACATTTGACATTGACAGGCTGGGGTAAAGCGCCGCTTCCATATATGGCGGCATAAATATTCGTGGTAGACTGGTCAAAAGAAAGCCCCCTAAAAAGGTTTTAAAGGTGTTCTTATCATGAAGTCCATTTCATTACCAGGGACTAAGTATTTAATCTCGTTCGTAAGCCAAAAAGCGCGCGTTATATTTCCAGCCAGGAAGACACTTACGTTTAAAAAAGAAAAAAGGTCATCATCAAACAAATAATCCGACACCAACAATACTTTGGTACTTAGGCATTAACATTCGTGGAATGTTTATTTGGTTAAAACTCCCTATAATTATCTCTACGAAAATCCAGCTTGGACACATTTTATTTTAAATTACTAGTAACACCACTTTACAAAAAAAAAATATATCGGACCCAGGAATTCAATACATGGCTTTTGATTTATTTTTGCATCCTTAATATGAAGAATGTGGCATCGGATCACATTTTTCACAAGGCAATAAAATGATTGTGCCAACTCTGGTAGGATTCCAAACTTTGAAAAATCAATCTTTACCAGGTGCCGAGACACGGCAAAACCGGGTTTTTATGAAAATCTGGCAAGAGTGCTAATATTACTGTTTAGCTGGGAACACCTAAAAACCCCTTAATATCAAATTTGGGAAACACAGCTAAAGCCGTTTAAAAGATATTTAGGTTAAATGTACTTTTTACAAAAGGTGTAGTAAATATACAGGCTGTTACAAATTCGAGGAACACCAATAGGATCTCGGAAACGGTAAGAAGTACAGGGTTGGTTAAATTGGAGGAAAGTTGCGCATTTTTATGTTGACCAATATTACGTTTTGAAAATTTAACAATTTGCAGCCGTTCCGGAATTATTCGGCAAAAACCAAAAATTTGCAAAACAGTTTTGTTTTTCGGTTTATTTGAAGAGATATTTTAAAACTAACGACACATTATCATTGCCACTTTTTCTGTTTATTTATATGATGTCACTAAATTTAAAATCCGACGTTTCGTCTTTAAGCCACCATCTTCAAATTTATTTTTTTGTCAATGGGCGGAATATTTGATTTTAAACTTAATACACCCGTATTTTAATTCTAGAAACAACGATATATTACACTTTACATTAATGCGACGTTTCGAACAGAAAAACTAACCAGAAATAACCAGTGTGGCGGGTCAGGGGCAAATTTGGAGAAGGGGGCTTGTACCTTCTTTAATCTTTTGATCAGCATGCTAAGAGATGTGTACCTCTTTGCACAAATTCAGATAAATATATCCCTTAAACATCGAAACTTACTTTACTGTGTATTTTGATATTTCGGGGCGGGGGAGTCAGGTATTGATTAGGGGTTGCGCCCATTGAATATTTTGTTTAATATGCTGAAAAATACCCATGTGTTAAAATTCAGATAAATATATTCCTTAAACATCGTAACTTATTTAGGGTGTATTTTAAGATTTCTGGGGTGTGGGGGCTCTGGGGTTGATTTTAGGGGATTGCAGCCATTGGGACTTTTGGTACCTACCACTATGTCAAGTTTGAGAAAATTTAACCGAGGGCACAACTTCATGAGGTTTGTGCGAGGTTCTTTCATCATCCCAAATAAATGCCCAAATCCAAAAATATATACAAATTTACGTTTAGCGGGAAACCTGGAAAATTTGCCAATGTATCGAATTTCTGAGTCGAATATTTTTTTTGTAGAGTCGTGTTTTCTTCTTTAAATTTTAATAATTTTTTTCATAATATCTTTTTGTGTTTCAGATATATTCAAACTTTGTAAACAACGTTACCCTCTTTATAGGTAGCAAACATGGAAATTCAAAATTCTTTACCATCAATAACTATGATGGTTCAGAATATCTGCCGTATTATTCTAATCCAGAAAAGTGCCAGGCCAAGTTCAGAAATTCTTCGGAAGGTTTAGGGTATCCCCAGATGTTAACTAGAGATACCAACTTGACATATTGGAGAAAAACACTTTGTAAATTGGCTGATTTAAGATATGCAAGTAGGTATCTGAGTAAGGTTGTTTGTTACTTACGTTAAAATATACTCTTTTTTTGATCGCTATCACAAAGATAGCAGCATTAACAACGACGCGACACGCTGCTGCGGCATTGCTATGTGGGAGTTGTTAATTTCCTCCCCATAGAACGGAAACTTTCACGGACTTGGTCAACAGGGGAATCTTGATTCTTGGGTTTGGACCGCGTCACCATAGCGTCTCGCTATTGATGACCATGTGGCGTAGACCTTGACCAATATGTCTATTGAAATTATTGAAATCATTGGGGTGATTATATTAAAAAACGCTGCCAAGAACATCTACAAGCGAGTTAGTACGGCTGTAGTAAGAGAAGGGATAAAAGCTACACGTCTTGATTTGGATACGAACTCCCGGTCTTTCCTAAAGTTACATATGAAACTCTCAGCCATTCTGGACAATAAAACTTTCAACATCACTTTTTAATAAGCGGACGGAATACAACATTAAGTAAATCAAAAACCAAAACCAAAATTTGATTCTCTAGTTAAAACAGATGAACCAGCAAGTCCACCACAGGACACAGTTATAAATTTATCGTCAGTGGAATTAACAAGGAAAAAAAACTCTGTTTTATCCAAAGGTAAAAATTTTGCTATAACTCCTAAGGAAATTCCCGTAGAAGAGATAGTATTAAGTATAGAAGCTTTAATTTGGAAACTCCCTCAGGAACAGGCAGACCCTGTTCGTTATGAGACTTCTAAAATACTTCAAACTGCTAAACCACCGAAAAGCAATCTTACTTATGCTAAAAGAGCAGCCATTAAAAGTCTTAACTCCAAAGAAGACATACTATGCTACAGTAGTAATGGATAAATCATGGGATCACCATTGTCACCGGTGGCCATGGAGGCATTTGAAGAAAGTGCATTGTCGACAGCTCCTTTAAAATCAAAGTTTTTGTCGAGGTACATTGACAACACTTTCGTGGTCTGACCACATGGTTTATAAAGTCTCCCATCCTTTTTGTATCATTTAAATAATCAACATCCAAATATAAATTTTTCGATGGATATTGTAGCAAATGGAGCCATATCTTTTTTAGATGTACTTGTAAGCAGAAAAGACGACGGCACCATGGGACATACTGTGTTTAGAAAACCCACCCACACCAACAGAGATATTTAGATGCCCGTTCACATCACTCCCTTTACAAAAACAATCAGTTTTTAATTCATTAGTTCATGCACTTTCTATTTGGACGAGCCTCAAAAGGATCGTAATATTCGAGTCGGATGTCGATTTCTTTTCATGTCGTTTCAGGCGTCCGAGCTGAATTCTTGGTGGGCGAACAGTAATCCAGTTTAGTTTTTTTCTGTCGGATTTATTACTTTTTAATGAGGTGTGCGCTTTTCTTTAGTACCTAGATCACGACGCACATTGGTTCCTTTTGGAGAAAATGTGGAAAAAAATGTTTTCAAGGCAAATAATAAAAAAAATGGTGGAACATGAATTTTTGACACATTTACTTTATGTTTAATGTTAAGTCAATGATTTGCAAAAAAACCGCCACTTTGTTCGCGTTGGCATAGTAAAAAATGTGAATATTATATATTAAATGTATAAAACTCCGTTTATCCGAATTTTTTGTAATGAAAGAAAGTCATGCCACGTACTATCACAATAAATTTACTTAGGAGCCCTCCCCCTACCTAGCCCGACCCCCTTTCCCTAGAAAATTAAAATGTTTGTATTTTAAATAATTTTAATTGCGAAATAGTGGCTAAAAATTGAATGTTTTAGTATTACAAAGTAAGGAAAGTAAAAATATTTACAAACTTTTATATATATAGGTATGCATTTAAAAAAATATATCTGAACATAAGGAAGGTGTATTAACAAAAAATTTTATAAGTATAATTCAATAATTTACAAACGGAATAATACTACATAAATTTTTTTAATTATTTTTCTTTTATTTTTAACAATAACTTATAGTCAGAATAAGGAAATATATAACAAGAAACTACTACACTCAACAACAACAATTAGGAAAAAATACACAGAATACCTATAATAATTACTTATTGTGTAATTTTAATCTGATTCTGAATCAGAACTCTCATCAGAAATTTTATAAGATTCTAATAAATTTAGCGCCTCAGCAGACAGGGCTTTATTATTTTTGCGGGGTATCTTTCGTAGACTAGAAATATAAGGGTCTGAAAAAGCGAGGAGGCGATTAAAGATATCTCTTAAATTGTCTTTTCTTGAAAACTGTTCTCTAAATTTTTTTATATCTATATTCCTCGCCTCCTGCGCTTCGTCAGAGAGTTGACCTATTGGAGTCAAGAAGTTCTGAATAATTTCAGCACCATGAATAAGCACCTTATGCAATGTAGTTGGCATTGGATACCAAGGGTACAATTGTACAAATAATTTTGCAGTTTCTAAAGAAAAAAATTTAAATTTTGTAACATTAATATTATGACCAGAAGAAAGCGTTTGTAAAATGATATGAAATTTTTTAATCAAAGATAAGTCAATTTTTGTAATTTGGGCTACTACTTCGGCATTGTCGAAAAACCTCCTTGCAGTATTCCCATCATTTGAACTACCGAAACCCTGCTTTGGTTTATCGACAATGAGACCCAAGTGAGACCGAAATAGTGCCTGGATTCGTTTTTTGACTCTGCTACAATATTTTTGTCTTCGATGCCTCGAGCCTGCCATTTACAAATATCAACTAAGCTTTCAAAAAAACGAATCCAGGCATGTAACGTGGATAGTCCATATTCAAGGTTGTTGACTACAATAGGTCTATTAATAACCTTATCAATATTGTTGAAGTCTTTGGAAGATGCCCCGCAAAGATAACATGTCTTTGCCGATTTATTAGAAGTTAGCGCATTAGCGACCTTAAGATCGATCATGGTAAAATGTAATTTAAAAATTACACGGTAAGTTTTGTTGTGTAAAATATGAAAAAAAGGTGAAAGATTTGCAATTTGTAGGTCAATGTTTTTTTCTCGTTTATGGTGAGTTCAGTAGTTTCTTTCTTAAATAATAATTTAATTGGTCGACAAAATCTGGGTGAAGATGTTCTTAAGTTTTGCCAAACAATTATTTCATTTTGCCATTCTTTGCGTAAAGTGGAACCATCGAAATCGAAAAAACACCAGCATCCGAAGCATCTACCGTCTCAAACTTTTGCTTGTATTCATATTGTCCCGAAGACCCATCACACCCCCATTTGCATACTAAAGACAATTCAATTTCATCACTATGTTCATCATTTATGTTTAATCTATGCAAAACTTCTTCTTGTAAGAAAAGAATTCTTTGGCATGTATGGTGTAGCAGTGATTGAAGGGGTACTTCAGCTTCAATATCCGAGTTAATTTTAATTTCATCAGGATAACACCTTTTCTTTGATTCTAATACTTTCTTGTATGAAGGATATATATTACAATTTTTTTCTTTCGCCTGCTGCCTGATAAGGTTATATTGGGGCTTACTTAATTTTCCTTTAATTATCAAGGACACTGCCTCATCAGTACTTATTTTACAAGGACCTTTTTTTTATTTTCAATAGCATTTAAATAATCCTTTGCTTTTGTATTATTATTTTAAATATCCTTAATTAATTTTGATGCAGAAGCATTTCCTTCTTCTCGGAACTTCATTTGGGGGCATATGTAAGTTCTTCCAAACTATTTAAGCTTCTTAACTCCAAAGTTTACGCTCTTTTGCTCCTTTTACCTGAGTCAATAAAATTCGATTTTGGCCTTCCTCTGGAACCATCGATAGGTCGTTTTAAGGTTTTTTTCTTGTTCAAAGTTAAAGCATTATTAAGCCAATTTGAATATTTTTGCAAAAAACGATCTTTGTTTCGGCTAGCTTCAACCCATTTTATCTTTAAATTTGAAGAAAATCTTGAAATATGTTTTTCTCGGAATCAGAAAAATGTTCATTTCCGGATTCTTGCAAAATTATTTTCTGTAGTCTTTTAAGTTTTGTGTCTAAATTTTTTCAGGGAAACTTTGAAACAATTCAAACAAACAACGATAAGACAAACTAATTTGGCTTGCATCTAAAACAAAAAAGGACCTTGTTTTAAAGAAAATTAAATTACGTACAAGTCTGCCTATTTTTTCCCATTGACATAAGTTAGGTTTTACTTAATTTTAATTTATAAAACCAATTGTCTCGAAACAAGTGAAATTTAGAAAAAATTTGCACGATTGTAAAGGTGCTAAAATTATCTTCAAAACAAGGTGCCACTTGACCCCCTTTCACTATTTCAATTTTAAGGGTAAACTTAACCCCTCGTAAAGGGGGTATCTTACAAAAATGTAAAATTGAAAAAAATGTGCCTTTTTTAGTTAAAAATTTATGTATCTAGGATTTTTTCCAAAATTGTAGTCTAAATACTTAATATTTATAAAGATTGCAAAAAAAACGTTAACATTTAAATACATATTTAGCAAAAGGGAGCAAAATGTAGCAACAACTAAATCCACAGATTTTTAGCAGATACCCAAGGATTTCCAGATAATATTTTTTCAAAGTCGGGTAAGTGGCGGAACACATAAAAAAAGTTGCATTTTCATGAAAACTTTACAAAAAAATTAAAAAATGCAACAATATTTAAAAATATTTACATAGTTACACCAGCATATTAGATTCGAACAATCATATATGTAAAAAAACTACATACCTTGGTTATCGTCATCCATCATAAAAATATTTTGTTACTCTCACAGTTTCAACATAACTTAAATTTAAAACTTCTCCAAAAAGTAGAGACTTACCACACGTAATAGAAAACCATGCATACAATCCTAGATTTGACACATGACACTGCCAAAATAAGCGAATTAATTCTTTTGTTTTCATGGCCACCTTGATGTCTGATATGTCTACTTTAAAATACAACATGGTTTGGATTTATAAGGGTTAAGAAGCTTTTTGATTTATTTCCACGTTTTCGCTAAAAGGAACCAATGTGCGACGGTGCCGTCACATAATAGTACTCCTTAGTACAATTTTTTGAAGCTCAAATAATCTTACAGTATACTACGCATCCTTGGTTCCCCGATGCGCACCTATCGTGGCGATACTTTATTATAGTGACTAAGAATATACTATTACTGGTTTAAAAACACATTATTATTTGAAAAGTAAAAATAACATCGGGTCCAGTGAATAAATCTAAGCAAATGCTTTTACTTAAATTTATAAAAGCTAAAACATACCAAATTGCCTGTTACAAAACAAGCAAGTACTATATATATTATTAGCGTTGGCTTAAGTTTAATTACCTGACCCATTATTTTATAGTTAAATAACGTAATTTCTTAAATCAAACATATTAAGTACTTACCCAAATTTTTTTATAAATTACCAATAAATTTTTAAGAAAATAATTTTTCTTAAAACGTATTTTATGTATATACATTTTTTTACAGGAGATGATACCAAATATGGTGTTAATGCTTACCGATTTCACCTTGTCCCATGGGCGTTCGATAGAAAGGAATGGGAAGGAAATGAAGACTGTTTTGCTGGATCACCACCTTTACCTAATGGACTAATAGATATATCACCTTGTTATTGGGGTAAGTAATATGATAATGAGAAACTTTTTGGCGAAATTATTTGAACTAATGTTTAAATAAATTTTTAGTAAAAAACTAATTTAAAAACAAACTTGTGTTTAAATGCAATAGAAAGAATAAAATTATTTTTTTCTTTTATACTGGGTGTCTGGTTTTTGTTGCACTTGCAGGGTTTTTGGTTATTACTAAAGATAGAGACTTATGATACTAAAACCTTTTTTATTACCCTCCTAGTTTTTGACATACAGGGCAAAATACATTTATTTTTGACTTTTTAACCCCCTCGTGTTTCAGTTGCTTTGCAAGTGACAAAAGTAAAATCTGATGTTGGTAGAAATTCTTACAAAGAATTCAGTGGTGTAGTTAGATTTTTTTTTAATTTTATATTTTTGGAGATATGAACCAAACATATGATGATATTTATATTTTGAAACAAAATCTAAGTTTTCACTATTTTATTTCGCCCAGCATCCCTATTCACCCTTCGGTTCCTCAGGTTTGTTCACTTATTAATAAATTAAAAACTGAATATTTTTATTTAGCTTTACTGCGTTTATATTTAAAAACGTGTCCACAATTGGTTATCATTATTTATCCATGATATTTTTATTTATTTTATTCTAAAGAAAATAGTTGAAAACCGTGTATGAAACCAAAATTAATATTAAAGTTCAAATTTTGAAGGTATCAAGATTTTTGAAAAAAAAGGTCACCACTTTCCTGTCTTTTTCATGCTCTTTCCCCCCAAAAAAAAAAAGGGTCTCACTTTCCCGTCTTTGCAGGGGTCCTAACAAAAATGTGAATACCATGAAAAAAAAGCTCCCACTTTCCAAAAGCATTCGTTTTCTTATTTTTAATGTAATTTGGGGACCCCATACCACTGTTACAGGGTAGCTACGCCTCAGGGTAGCAGTTTCATACGTGGTTTTCTAGTATTTTGTTTCAAACGAATGTTTTTTCCAAAAATTATGGATACATACCAACTTTGGACACCGTTTTAAGTATAAATACTGTGGCACTAATCCAAAGTACTCAGTTTTTAAATAATTAATAAGCTACTTACTAACCAGAACCAAGGGGTAAATAGGGGTGCTGGGCGGGTCAAAATATAAAATAAAAACTAAAATCTAGATTTTGCTGTAAAATCTAAACAAATTATGAACTTAGGGCTAACTAAATTCTTTGGCTATAGGGGTCTAAAAATAAAAAATAACTATAAGGTCTTATATATATTTAAATAGCTCCTATTCTCTTTAACTTATTAAATAGGAAATGTACAGGGTGTTCCATAAGAAAAATCTAAAATTTAGTTTATATCTCAAAAAATATAAAATAAAAAAAATAAAAATAATAAGTATACCACTGGATTCAACGTAAAAATATTAACCAATATAAGTTTTTACTTTGTTATAAGTAACAAGACAGCTGAAATACAAGGGGGGTCCAAAAGAGAAAAAAATTATTTCTAATAAACTAAGAAGGCCATGAAAAATCTTTTAGTTTGTTTTATTAAAAAGTAGCAACAGTTCTCAAGAACCGCAAGACTCTATCTTTAGTAATAACCAAGATCCCTGCAATTTCAAGAAAATTCGGACACCCTTTATAAATTTTTTAGATTGTGCTTAACAGATTTATGCCCAAGTAAAATTCCTTCTTTGTGGCCGGGAAAATGACCCCTTAGGGGCCGAAAAATCGTGTTTCAGACGTAGTCATAATAACGATGACATGTTCATGTATTTTTAAATTAAGTACATAAAAATGACAAAAATTTGTCAGTTTTGACGTTCATTTGTTGTTGCTCTAAAAATAATTTACATTTTCTAACGTAAGATTGCGTGTGCAACATTTCTACTTTGGGCATGCGAGTAGAAAAAATAATATCATTTGTCCATTTGTCTTTTAAATAATAAATAAATTTTATTGAATAAATTATGTATTTTTTAGGTTTTCCGATAGCTGCAAGTTTTCCGCACTACTTATACGGTGATGATATTATCAGGAACTATGTTGATGGCTTAACTCCAAATGAAACGGACCATGCATCATATGTAATGATAGAACCTGTAAGTCAAAATACAAGAGCTATTACTCGAATTTTATTTATTTAAGCTTGTTTTTATTTATATATTAATTAAAACATATATTACTTATTAAAGAAATACTAGGTAAAGTCCGCGCGTTTAGTAAAGAGGCCACCGACGTCATTATTATCCACGCGAAATCTGTCACTCTCTTTCAAACGCGGTTTCGAGGGCTTCGTATCGTTACCTAGGAAGTAGGCATTTTAAAGATTTGATTTAAAAAAACAAATAACATTTTAAATACGGGATGAGGGAATAAGAGGAGATGTTGGGCAGAAAATGATGGCGTCGGTGGCCTCTTTAGTAAACGCGCGGACCCTACAGGATTTTAATTTATATTTTGCCACCCACTTTTAACTAAACTCTGGTGGACATTTATTTAAACGAAATAATTTAAATTTTAGGTAAAATTTTAAATTTAATTTTCTCAAAGACTACAAAAAATATTTTAGTGCAGTTTTTGCCAAATTTGGACGCAATTATTAGTCTTTATGATTACCTTTATTGCAGCCTTGGTAATTAACTTACCATTTATATACAGGGTGGTAAATATGACATTGTTTTTTTTTAATTTTGTTGTCCTACAACCTTTTATATAAAAATTTTTAAATCTTTAAAATTTTATAATAATCAGATAATCATTTGTTACTAACAGTTTTGGCAAATTTTGAATATTCTTTGTAAATCTGAAAATATCATGTTTTTACTAAAAAGTGACATTTTAGCGTTATCACTCTGTATAACGCCGACTTTTAGTCCTATTTACTTGTACTGATTGACCTTTTGGATAAAGAGCTATTTCTTTTTAATGTTTTTAAAAACTTTTATACAGGGTAGACAATAAAGTAAATCTATGTATAAAAGTAAATGTTTCAACATTTTTCAAATTTTTCATAATTCTTTTTTTCTGTTATGCCATAAACTACAGAATTCACTTTTATAATACCGAAACGGTTTTTAATTTTTTTATTTGCGTTGCTTATTTTGCGTTGTAATGATATAAAAGATTGTCGTAATGTATGAAAACTGTCTCATATTTCAGAATCGGTTTCATCAAAACTTACAATATTTACTACTTGGGGGTTTTGGGGAATGCCCATTTTATTGTTTATACTTACTATGTTGCCAGGTTTTTCATTTTTACTTTTAGAATCTATAAAAACTAATTCTGTAGTTTATGGCATAAGAGAAAACAAAACTTATGAAACAATTTAGAAAAATTTACTTTTACACATAGATCTACTTTCTTGTCCACACTGTATAAAAGTTGTTCAACACATTAAAAATGTGTTGCTCTTTGCTTAAAACATCAAACAGTAGGAATTTATAGGACTAAAAGCTTTTAGTGTTATACAGGGTGACAACGCTAATACGCCTCTTTTTGAGTAAAACATCATATTTTCAGATTTACAAGAAATATCATAAATCTGCCAAAATTGTTTGTAACAAATGATTATCCGATTATTATAAAATATTTAAGCTTTTTTAAATTTTTTTAATTTAAAAATTTGCAAAACAAAAAATTTCCCAAAAAAACAACGTCATATTTACCACTCTGTATATAAGGGGTAAGTTTAATACCAAGACTGCAGTGTTAATAGTCATAAGAACTAATAAATGCTTCCAAATTTGCCAAACACCGCACTAAAATATTTTTGTAGTCTTTGAGAAAATTAGGTTTAAAATTTTACTTACTGTTTCATCTATTTTCGCATAATAATAAAAGAAACAAAACATCAAAAACTCAAGAAAAATGAAGTGGTAAACTTTTTTTAAATGAAACAATCCATATATTACGTCACCATTAAAAAGGTCTTTTAAAAATATTTATATAAATATCACATTTGAGATATGTATGTATCAGTCTTAAATAGTTTCGGAAATATGACGATTTAAATCCAAATATAATTTTTCATTATAGTCTAAGATTATGCTGCTACATCTGCAGGTGGGTATTTGTTTTTTAATGAAACTAATTTGTTATGAATAATAAATCGTAGTTAAATAGATTACACAATGGTTGCCTGGAAAAATTTGGCCACAAGTACCTTTAATTAAATTCTTTTAATAAGTTTATGTTGATAAATTACATGTACGTGTTTTTTAATGAACCCAAAATTATTTAAAAGATAATGATGTTAAGAATATAAAAAAATATGGTTGCCAGCTTCCAGTCAGCCGCAAGTAGGGGTTGCTACTATTTAAATTAATTTTTCCTACTACTCTTAGGCTTAATCTACTAAGTGTTAGAAAATGTTATTAAGAAAATGTTAGGACATATTCTACATATAAAATATAAAGAAATATTCATATAAACATGAATCAGGTAGCATTGTTTTCCAGATACAGGGTGTTAAACTTTTTTTGAAAAATCGATTTTTATTAATATTTTAAATATGCCCTATCCAGTTTTAATAAAATTTGGCTGTGTTATATGTAGCATTGGGGGCTAATGGGTGGCAAAATATAATTAAAGCCTGTACATTTTCTTGTCTAGTCTTTTAGACTGATACAACATTCAATGTTTCTGCTTTAGAGTGTTAACATTTAGCATTTTTTAATTTATAAAATTTATGTTTTCTCTAGATAACTGGAATTCCTCTTGAAGGTAAAGCAAGATCACAAATAAATGTTGTACTGAAGAAGTGGCGTGGTTTTCCTGACAATATACAAAAATTTAGCGATTTAGTGCTTCCACTAGCTTGGTTGGAATATGTAAGTATTAAAATAAACAAATGGTTCATACAATAACTCTAGGGTCATATACTACTTATCATAAAAATTGCTACACCTAGATATAATGTTACACATTTTTTGCTATTTTTTACAGTGTGTTTCTTTAATACATAGACGTACGAAAAAAGGATTTTGTGGGGGCAGAATAGCAAAAAAAATATTTTCACCTACAAAATCAACCGGAAGATAATAATTTTGATTTTGGGGGAGGGGCAACACATATTTTTAAGTAATTTTTTCCACTTTTTACAAAAAATTATTTTAGGTAAAGAAACGCTACTATAACTACTTAATTTGCGTACTGCTTATTTATTTAACACCATGTTAAAACAATTAAATTTCTCCAACTCCATAATGACCCGTGCGACAAAATAACTCTTCGGTACTTCACTACATTGGGCCGAAGTGTCAAAACATCAAAAATAGAATTTATTGACTTAGCACCAGTAGCCTGATACTAATTTTTGGTATTACGAGGGACTTGTCACGTTTATTCCCTGCATTGTCTGGTATATAGATACTATACACTTACGCCTACCATTCTCTCTGAATAGTTTGATTTAGCAATTTTTGTGACTTAACACGTGTTTCCCGGTGGTCTATATATTACAAAGAAACAAATTAAGAAATTATAGAGCAAAAAAATCTTTACCTACAAAAAACCACAAAAAATTATTTTAAATTTGGGGGGAGGGTAAGACATATTACAAAAAGAAAAATTTAAGAGCAAAAAAAAGGTCTTTTTACCTACAAAGCTAACCAAAAGAAAATGATTTTGATTTGGGGAGAGGGGGGGTGGCAACAAAAATTTAAAGAGACTAATAATGCTCTATTTAAAATCTAACGCTTCACACACACAACGGCCAGCCCACAGAACAACCCATTTTCGAAGACTCCTGGGTGGGCAATTGGCTCCATTGCCCTCCCCTGAGATCTGCTTTACTTTATTATCTCCTCATATTTTTTCAGGCATTAATTTAAAAATTTAAACATCAGGGAACATAATTAATGCATAAATACTATATTTTAAAGGGAAATTGACAGAATATGGCTGAATATTGCGGCCGTTTATATACGGACTTTGCGTCAATACTATATTTTAGAGTGAAATTGACGTAAATTTCAAGATTGCTGCTGATCTTCGTCTTAGAAAAAATTAAATAAAAAATAGGTCGTGTGGCACATCATTTTTAAGCTCCTAACAAGCACGTTATAACCCTAGAAAAAAAGTCAATACCCCTTCACCTACTACAAAATAGTAGATAGAGATACTTTAAAAATTACCTTAATACCTGATTTGGATGGCTATATTTCCGACACTTATAAAGTTAAATGTTTAGTGGCATTTTCCTAAAGATCTTTAAAAAAACTTTTAGATAAAACCACATTACGTAGATGTAACTTTATTAGTTTTGGGAATAGCCATCCAAACCAGGTATTTGGGTAATTTTTAAAGTACCGCCATTTTGTAGTAGGTGAAGGTATTGACTTTATATTTTAGTGTTATAAAGTTCTCGTCAGGAGCTTTAAAATAATGTGCCACAAGACTTCCCTTTTCATTTAACTTTTTCTGAAGATGGAGCCCAGCAGCCATCTTAAAATTTGCACCTGTTAATTTTACTCTAAAATATTTTATTTACGCAGAGTAAGTCTATAAAGGGTCGTGACATTCAGCCTTATTGGAAACGGTTGTGTTGACGTCACGTCGAAACCTCTTTCGGCCATGTTATTAAATAAGATAAGTATCAACATCAGTGCCGGAGAAATACAGCTTAGGGTATTATTAGAACAACTGTATACACAACACTTTTTAATTAATATAAATTATGCTTTTAATATTTGTATCTGTGCTGACGCTCATAATTTTTTTTTAGTACCAAGTTGGAGTTCCATGGTACATTGAGTGGATGGTATATTGCACAGCAGTAATTGTGCCCACAGCTCAGCTTCCAGTTTCACTCTTCTGTCTTAGTTTAGGGTTTATCTGTATGTATTTCACCACAATGAATTTATTACGAAAACCCAAAATGTTTCACCAAAATTTAGATGATGTGATGGATAAAAAGTTTGGCCTTGAAAGCGAAGCGTTTATAAAAGACTACAATTAAACACTAGTATTTTAGGTTAGAATAATTTATTTGCAAATTGGCTGTTAGTGCTTAATATTACTTTGACTTTAAATAAAAACATCAAAAATAATTGACCGACGACATGCTTATTTAGGGGAGATACCTGTAAATGCTTAAACTTTTATTGATTTTTATTATTATTTCTTTTTATTGAAAAGGTCATTCAATATTTTCAAAAACTGGTATGTAGGTTACTCAAATATAAAAATAAAATATTTTCTTGCATTTTAGTTATTCGAAATGGCGGCAGTACACTAAATTCTTCTACTAAGGTCGGAGAGAGACTTCTTATTTGGCGGGCACTTTAGCATCAGTTTTAGTGATTTAAAAATAAAAAACTTAAATTTTTCGTGTTTATTAATCTGATAATTAGTCGCAGGGACCCCGTAAGGGCTACTGGCGCCCGTGTGCAAAAAACGATTTTGGCACCCCTTAATGCATTTTGGATCATGTTTTTTTATTTACTTTTTTTTTTGAAGGTAGGCAGATAGGTGTTAGATACAAGGCAAAAAACGAACTTTAGAAGTCATATGTATTTGTAGACTAGAATAATAAAATGAAACAAAAGGAATAAAATCATAACAAAATAAATTAAATTAAATTTTGTTCACACCCATTTTAAAGCATTTGATTAAAAAATAACAAATAACAAAAATATTGCCTAATGAATGTCTACATATACAGCGTGTCTACTTAAGTTTCATATGGAAAATTTTTTGTCATTAATTTTACGAAAAAAATTATTCCTTATAAAAAGTTCTGCTTGGCCTAAAACCCGAAATGCAATTATCAGATATTAATTTTTTAGAGTCGTATACGAGGTATGTCAAAAAATAGATATATTTCTGGAAAGAAGAGAAGGTGTTTCACAACTTATCCGACTAATTTTAAGGGCTAATTCTACAATAAAAAATAAGAAAAACTTTACATGAACATATGTCCTAAACGTCTTAGTTTTTGAACTACAGGGTGTTATATTTTTATAAAAATTATTGTTTTTTTATCATAACTTTTATGCCAATTCAAATAACTTTTAAAAATTTGCGGGTCGCCTCCTCTGCACCAGACAAGACATGTTTTGGCAGACAAGACATGTTTTGGCATGATAAATATCGATAATATCAAATTTACAGTAAAAACACCTTTGCTATTTATTCTTTAATTAGATAGGGATTGGACCATGCCGAGAAATGGTTTTTATTTATTAACGCGAAAACCGTGCATCAAATACAAAAAACAGGAGATCAAATTTGTTCCAAAGTAAATGAGAATTTAAAAAAATATTTTTATTAAAAAAGTGCAGTGGCGTACTATTTTTTTATTAAAAATATTTACCTAAAACATCTTATGAAAGACACTGGTATTTTTTTCTTGTATGCCAAAAAATGTCTTTTGGTGCACAGGAGGCGTTCCTCAATTTATTTAAAAATTTCTGAATCGGCATAATATTATTAATAATATTAAAAAAATTATAAAAACAATAATATCCTAAAATTTTTAACACTCTAAAGTTCAATAACTAAGATGTTTAGGAGATATGTTTATATAAATGTTTCTATACTAATTTAATTGTATGTACCGTTCCTATTAACTATGATTGTAATAACTTTTTATCTAGTATACAAACTGTGAACTCTAAACTTACTGTTATTATTAATAATATAAGGCAATTTTCTATAAATATTGACATCCAGGATCTTCAAAGCATATTTTTATCTAAAGATTTTATAAGGAATTCTTGTTATTTAAATAAAAGAGGTTTATTCAAATTATCAAATCTCTTAAAAAATGCTATAACTACTTTCTTTTCAAAAAATCATTTTGTAACTTAAAGCAAGTTGCTTTGGATATCTTGAATACTCCTCTGGCAAATGGTAAGTCAGAGACATTGAATAGCTTTAACACAACTTTAAGCTTTACTCAAGATGAAACACAGGGTGGTATAAATTCTTTTTAGACAACCCTCCTCTATAGTCATTCACAATGAATATTGTGTCTCACTATTGTTACTGAATATTCAATCAGTACGTAATAAAGTAGATGAACTCTCGGTTTTTCTTGAAACTCAGAACTCGCCAGATATTTTATTATTAACAGAACATTGGTTGAAATTAAATGAGCCTTGTTTTATTCCGAATTATACCATAGTTTCCAAGTATTGTCGAGGGGAGTCTGGGTATGGAGGCACAATGATTCTCCTGAGTGACAAATTGTATAATTCTTGCTCGGTAACAAATGTTAAAAAATATGATTTTCTACTTGCGGAAGGGTTGTTCGAGTTTTCGTTAATTTATTTTAAAATGATTAATCTATATGTTTTGTGCTTGTATAGATCTCCTGGTGGTAGTGTTGAGGTGTTTTTGGAAAGATTGGAGACGCTTCTATCAGATTTACCGGTTAATTCTGAAGTGTTGGTGGCTGGTGATTTCAATGTTAATTATTTAGATTCTAGTTCAGGTCCTACTCAAAATTTAAAGAATTTGTTAAGCTCTCTTGGTTTACAGATGTTAATTAGGCAACCTACTCGCATATCAAAATTTTCAAGTACCATTATTGACTATATCTGTTCAAATTTTTCTGACAAGATTAGGAGTAACACTACGGTCGTGGCCTCAGGTCTGTCAGATCATGAGGCGATAATTTTAGTTTTCTTTATCAATCAAAAACAAAAATCGAACTGTTTTAGATATGGAAGGATATATAGTTCTGGAAATTTTAAACGTTTTAAAGAAAGATCTTTGCAGATTGATTGGCCTGCTTTGTTGTCGCGACCTGATTCCTTGGATGCGTTTAATTGTGTTGTTGGTGAAATATTTAATACAAGTTTTTCTATACGTAAAATTAAAAACAGAAAAAGAAAACCATGGGTTACTCCTGGAATAAAAATATCTTCTAATAATTTAAGGTGTTTACACAGACTAAGAAAATTTACTTCAAATCAATATTTTTTAAATTATTTTAACAAGTATAGAACTGTTTATAGGCGTGTTATTAGGGCAGCTAAGGATAGGTTTTATAGAGATAGAATCAATAGAGCTCATAATAGAACTAAGGAATGCTGGAACATAGTAAACAGTCTACGTGGCAAATCAAGTTCAGCAGAAAACCAAATAAATGTTGATCCCAATAAATTAAATGCATTCTACAGCTCTGTTGCTGAAAATCTAACATCGACTTTGTGTACTCAAATTGATCCAATGTCATACCTTCAAAACATTTCAGTGGCCAGTACTTTTACTTTGTTTCATACTGATGTTCATGAAGTCAGGTCAATGTTTAGGAAATAAAAAATAAAAACTCGGCTGGTATAGATGATCTTCCCCTCAAAATAATTGAAACTTTGCCTGAGCAAGCCATTCTGGCGCTGGCTGAAGCAATAAATTCATCATTTGACCATGGTAGGTTTCCCTCCAGCCTTAAGACAGCGGTTGTGGTTCCTCTGTTTAAAGGTGGAGACCCTGAGAACCCAGCAAACCTTCGGCCTATCTCACTGCTTCCAAATACCTCAAAAGTTACTGAGAAACTTGTCAAGAAGAGATTGATAAGCTTTATGACATCTAAAAAAGTTTTGCATGGTTGTCAGTTTGGGTTTCAGGAGGAACTGGGCACTAAAGATGCAATGTTTGACCTTTTGGAAAAGGTTTACATGGGCTTAAACGAGGGTAATGTGGCTGCGGCAGTGTTCTGTGATTTTTCAAAAGCATTTGATTGTGTAAATCATGGAATATTGCTGCAGAAGCTAAATCGTTATGGTGTTAGAGATATTGCATATGACTGGTTTTCCTCTTATCTTTCAGACAGGAAACAGATTGTAAGATCGAATGATTGCAGATCCGATGAGCAGATAATGTATCATGGCGTTCCTCAAGGTTCGGTCCTTGGACCTATCCTTTTCCTCCTCTATCTGAACGACATTGCTACACTTAACATCAGGGGACGTTTTACCATCTTTGCCGATGATACTACTGTTCTGTGGCTTGGCAAGGATTCGGATAGTTTAGCGCAGATTATCTCGGAAGATCTGCTTCTTATAAAGGATTGGTGCAATGCAAATCGGCTTTGTTTTAATGTTAATAAAACTAATGTTATTTCATTTAAGTTTATTTTACCGCACCTGAATATAGATGATTGTCCTATTGAAAACAGAAATTGCACAAAGTTCTTGGGTCTCTATATTGATTCTGAATTAAAGTTTAAAGATCATATCCTTAATTTAAATAAGAAAGTTGCGTCTGGATGCTATGCTCTACGTATAGTGTCAAAAGAGCTGGGCATGTCTATGGCCAGATCGACCTATTTTTCTCTTATAGAGTCCCATTTGAGATATGGTATTTCTTTTTGGGGTTTTTGTTGTAGACAACTCTTTAATGCAGTGTTTGTACTTCAGAAGAGGGCCATAAGATATCTATGCAAAGTAAAAGCTAGAGACCACTGTAGGCCATTGTTTATAAGGGAAAAATATTGACCTTACCATCCCTTTTCATACTAGAGACTGTTATATTAGTACATAAAAAATTTAAAAACTCTATAAATCCAAGTGTCTACAATACACGTAATGGGAATAACTTGCCATTACCTATTCCGAGAAGTTCATCTACCAAAAACTCTTTAATATATGAAAGCTTAAAATTATACAATCAACTACCTGATCAATATAAAAGTATTAGGAATTTGAGAAGGTTTAGTAATAGGGTAAAACGCATTTTAAGATAAAGGCATATTACAGCCTGGAAGAGTTTTATGGTGATATATTGTAAGTACTTTTTTTTTTCGTTATATTTTATTTTATATCTTTTTGACTTATACTCTTTATATTAATTTTAGCATATGGTGAGAGTGTAGATATATGCATATATGTTGTTATTTGCTTTTAATCATGTTTTTATTGCTTATACTTTTTGTATTCTATTTTATTTTATTTTATTGTAACGTAATGGAGATCTTTTTACCTATATACTTTTTATATTAATTTTAGCATGTGTTGCAAGTGTAGATATATGCATATGTGTTGGTATGTGCTTTTATTCAAAAAAAAAGTTTTTTTCTTATATTATATTAAGTTGTTTTTACAGTTTGACAGTTTTCTTGAATACAATTTTTTCCTGCTGCAAGTTTTCGATCTGTGCAAGCGCATTTTTCTCTTTTTATAAATTGCTGCAAAGTGTACAGATCGAAAAATTGCAGCAAGAAAACTTTCATGCAAGAAATCTTTCAAACTGTGAAAACAGCTTTATAAAATTAGCCCAAGTTTGTCGGATAAGTTGTAAAAAACTCTTTAGTCCAATAATCTGAAACATTTTTATAACGAAAAAAATAGTTTATGATTAAAATTAACATTTAAATATGCAAATTTGTTCATTTTTATTTTTTTTATGCACTAATGGTGAAAATTTTGGTTCGTACCATTGTGCATCCTTATTTTGAAAAGTAATATGTAAAGAAAGTTTAAGAACTGTCTAATCAGCAAAAAGTTTTATGAACGCTTTTGAACGCAAAAAGAATGTTAAAAAAAAATAAAAAAACCGAATAGCATATTTGAAAGCTATTTTTATTCCTAAACATCTTTTCTTTACACAAATTTTCTGTACTATTAAACATAAAGGTACTTTTTTCCTGCGAAATATTCATATTTTTTTACATACCTCGTATACCACTGCATAAACTTTACATTTGATCATTGCATTTTGGGTTTTAAAATATGCAGAACAATGGAAAAATAAAAAAGCTATTGTAGTAGCGATATTTTCTGAAACTTTGATGTTGCAAATTCATTAATTACCTACATTGCTAAAATTTATACCATCAAAAACTGCTTGTTCAATTGCTAAAATTGCATTTTTTTGCAATTTTGACCCTGGGTCTTGGCGCCCCTAGGTTGGCGCCCGTGTGCACTGCACACTTTGCACATATGGTAGCGGGGGCCCTAATTAGTCGATAAACCCAAAACAAGTCAATAAAAAAATAATGAGTAATGCAATGCTTAAAAAAATTACTTATTGGCTTAATTTTTCCATCGTTTTTGTTTTTAAAAAATATTTTTAGTAATAGTAAATATATAATAGTGTTTTAATAATAAATAAGTTATTTTAGTGACGTGTTCTTAAAGTACTATACTAACATATTAAGACAAAAAAATCAGATTTTACAGGTATCTCCCGCCCCTTAAATAAGTAACAATATTTTTTACCCTCCACCTCTGTGGAGGGCTACTGAATAATCCTATTTTAAACTTGCCAACTTTTCTAATACCATTCAACTTTTATCTTTTGGTAATTATTTCTAAATATGTTATTTAATAATTATTAATAAATGATGTTTTTATTTGTGCAAACCATTCAAAGTAAATTAGGCCCAAAAATATTTTATGCAGAACGGAACCAGGTAGTCTAAGAGCCAGTGGGCGGCTACCTATATGTATTTGACGATACCTGGATTTTTGTACAGTGAGACCCCTATACCTACTGTACATGAGATGGAGAGTCACTAAGCTCCAGGTGGCCGACTTGGCGGGCGCTCAGGTAAGACAGGTATCGATTTTTGGCCAATTTTATAAGTATTTGACGACGTCTGCCGCTTTGAAATTTGAAAATATATTAATATTATTATCGGAAAATAACAATGGCAGACCATTATCGCGCGGTTTTCATTGCGGCAGACAATTTTGAAAGTGCTCAAAAAATAAAATTTTCAAAGTAATTGACCAGATCTGCCATTAATATATTTCATTTATTAGGGTCTTAAAAACTTATATTGATCATGGCAGACGTCTTCATGGTGGACATACTTCAGTAGACAAGAAAATCTTAGCTATTATCTGGTCAGATGTATCTGTATGACGTTCCCTGTTTCATATCAATATCATTTACGTTCTTACTGTATTCATAGCAATTAATACTTCATTTTGCAAATTATGGACTAAAATTTAGAATTGATTTTTTCTGTTAATTTATTCACAACAAAATTGAAAAAATGAATCATGAATTACAAAAATATTTTCTTTTATTGATTTGAATTTTTATTCATCTTCATCGGAATCATTTGTCTCCAGGTGGGACTCCTCTTCATCATCAATCTGTAAAAATAAAGCATAAATTATTAAATAAAAGTCAATCGTAAATTGATCTGAACACATTCGGTAAAGAATTAATTATTATGAACTTACCAGGAACTTGGGTGATTAAATCACTGACAGAAGTTGGGAGTTGATCTCCTTCAAACCATTTGAATGTAAATTTCTCGTCTTGCTCTATCCAACCAAACTCTAATGGATCCAATGTCGTAGGTTCTTTTTTGTAAGCATTTTTCCAAATTGTAGAAATATAATGCGCTCTCAGAAGTTGTTGATAAAGCTCACTTTTACATGGTGGTATTGAGCTTGCATCAAAATTCAAAATTTTTTGCTGAAATTTTCATTGACATCGGAAGTAACTCTCGTAAAATGGCAGCAGCTTCTCGTAAAATATCTTGATCTTTTAAGTGCGCAAATAATTATTCATCAATAGTTGAAATACCTATCGGGGCAACAACTTTTTTTTGTTAGATGTCAAAATTTGAATTTTACCATTAAATTTCTTGCGAAGCTTTTCTTCCAAATAGGATGCCATAAATATTGATGCTGAGTCTGAGCTTTCACTTAATTCTTTAAACATTTCAAGATACTCTTCATGCAAATAACTCAGAAAATAACAACGTCCTCGATTTATAACATTCTCTTCAATTAAATTACATATTTCTTTATAAACAGTTTCATGTACTTCTCGGGAGATGTGCCATGAAGTACGAACTGGACTTTTCACGAGTGATCTTTTTTGATTCCTAAAATTTTGCCGGCAACTGTCATGGTAGTATACTTGACGAGAGAGAACACTTTGTATTTTAGTTAGAGTTTCATTGTAAATTTCAGTATCTGCCTTAAAGTTTAACAGGGCACTCTTTTCAAATTGATCCTTTTCTGAAGCCCGTAATGGGTCAATTTTACCACGAAATTGTTTCTTTTTTGTTACAAAAAAACACAAATTTGAATTTGAACTTGCAGAAGCTACAGTATCGGAAGTTTCAACAGTCGATGATTGTGCTAAATTTTCAGATGGTCCTTCCTCCAACGGCAGTTCAGCGTCGATTTCTTTTTCTGCTTCTTTTGTCTCAGGAAGGTTTCCATCTTTTTCAAGGGAATCGTGTACAAGTGTATCAACAATTATTGAGCTCTCAGCTGATGTAGATGGCTGTTCAACTGCAGGCAAAGATTTTCTGGACTGTGATGAAGTCTTTTTTCAACATCTGTCGTCAAATACTGTCTTTTCAACGCTGTAAATGTCTTGTAACAACTACTATGGTATGCTGAATCATAAATTTCGTCCGGTAAAATAATGTCATTGTATTTTAATTTATGAAATTTCCTTAACCTCAAAACTTTTTACATTTTGATATAGTCTCTTCTGAAAACAGTAATAATTTTTCATTTTTTACCGAGTTACAAAAGACACACTTCTGTTCTGGTTTTTCACTCGACATAATCACGGATAGATTAAATAATAATAATCGTATCAATAAAACAAAAGAAAGCAACACTATGTATTATATTCAATAAATTCACGAAACACGCAGTAACTGTTAGAAGGCTCAGAGATCTACTGAAAACATCTGGCAAAAACCGTTAGAGTGGGGATGAACCTTGGCCCTCTCAGGTATAAAACCTGAATTTTTCGAGTGCGAGTAACTACACAACGAAATAATTCTAAGCTAGAATGAGTACAATAGTGATTCATAGAGAATAAAAGAAAGATAGCTATAGACAGTCTATGCATACTTCTGACCGGATAATAGCTAAGATTTTCTTGTCTACTGAAGTATGTCCACCATGAAGACGTCTGCCATGATCAATATAAGTTTTTAAGACCCTAATAAATGAAATATATTAATGGCAGATCTGGTCAATTACTTTGAAAATTTTATTTTTTTGAGCACTTTCAAAATTGTCTGCCGCAATGAAAACCGCGCGATAATGGTCTGCCATTGTTATTTTCCGATAATAATATTAATATATTTTCAAATTTCAAAGCGGCAGACGTCGTCAAATACTTATAAAATTGGCCAAAAATCGATACCTGTCTTACCTGAGCGCCCGCCAAGTCGGCCACCTGGAGCTTAGTGACTCTCCATCTCATGTACAGTAGGTATAGGGGTCTCACTGTACAAAAATCCAGGTATCGTCAAATACATATAGGTAGCCGCCCACTGGCTCTTAGACTAAGGGTATTGTTTTACCTTTTATGCTGCATCCAGACTTGCAACAATTCGCCGCGCCGAATACTGCGCCACATAGCGCGGACGTGGACGGAATTTACGTCGTTCCAAAGGCTTGGGGAATGATTTCGCGGTGATTCAGAGCTTGTCGGTTTTTTGCATCAAAGGAGTGCGCAAATTGATTGATTTGTTTCGACGCATGTTTGGCGAATTGTTGCAAGTCTGAACGCAGCTTTAGATGTTAAGTTTCCTATGTGTCCCTTAACAGTAAGTATGAATTTACAAGGTGGTACCTTTTATTGTCCAGGAAATTACGTATACCAAAACAAACTAACCAGATAAAACAAATCGGTTTCCATTTTTGGCTTCAATTTTTAAAATAAATTCGGAGGTGGAAGTACGTCAAAGCTAACTTAATTCGTTTTGGAAATAAAAGTATTTTCCCAATTTTGTCAATTATGCCAGGCAACTTTGACGGGCCTAGTTTCAAAGTGTACAATCTCCAAAATTAAATTTTGATGTTATATCTAATAAAAAATAAACAAAGACTCTATACATTGAACGTAATTTGGTCTTTCTTAACTTTGAACACTCTGTTATGGGTATAGTCATTGCCTAAAAAGTGATTTATTTAAATTCAGCCCAGAAAAATCCATCTTTTGGGTCATTTATTTTACTGTTTATTAAAAAGTGAAAATGGAGATTGTACACTTTAAAACCAGTCCCTCATTTGTTTTCTTTTTTAGTAACAAGCCAATTTAGCAATATTTAACAAACACCTTGTATCTCTAATATTAATCAAGTAAGCAACGTTATACTTTTACCCCTGAATTTGTTTCCAAAATCAAAATCAAGAATGTGTAATTAAAATTGTTTTGTCTCTTTTACTTTCTGCAATACCCAGTATAGACCAACGATCTGAAAAATAAAACGGATAGCTAATAGAAAATGTTCCCCATATATTTTCAATAGACCTGCGCACGAATTTTTGACCCCACACTGGGAGAGTTGCTGTCCACCTTTGTACATGCGCAGTTCTTATAAAAGTTAGTGTTTTTCAATTAAAATCCAATATAGTGTTGGCAACATTGACAAAATTTGCAGTATTTTAATAAATATAGTGGTTGCAACACTAAAAATGTTTCCCTAAACAGCGACAGGGCCACACTCATCATAATATAATTAATAATTTGGAATTTCCCGATCTTAAAATCCAGGTAAAATTGACGCCGTCGGCCGCCCAAAACCAACCTCTTATCTACGGTCGACCGTTATTAGTCATTTGGACTCGTCCTTTCATTTGTGCTTAGTGAGTCTTCGTGTTTTTCAGTGGTGTTTTTAGTTTTGTCAAACCAAAACCAAATAATGAGTAATTGTATAGTGTTGTTTTTGCAGAAATTCTTAGGTTTTTCTTGTGGTTTTGATTACAAATATGAGATCAGTTTGGCCCTAAACCCACGAATATTTTCTATGCACTTAATTCCCCATGGTCGGTGAGTTCATTTTCACACCTGTAT
>JACEGR010002891.1:0-117139 GCA_014170235.1 Listronotus bonariensis
AGAAATTCAATATATCTAATATCCAGATGGCCTAAGCAACCTATCATGACTGATTTAAAGATTTAATTTCATTTTGGCATCAAAGATGACATTAATCAAGGCATAACAACAATAATCACGTGGACATTAATAATGATACGTGACGGCGTTTTCTAGGCAACACGATTACGGTACCGGGGCGCCGTATATTCGTCTACAATTTGGTTTAGGGTAAAAGTGGTTTACTGGACAGTATGAAAATAAAATACTAAAACGCTATGCTATGCGTCAATTATTTGTGGTTTTTGAGATATCCGCGGTATGTCAATGTACTCATTAACGGTAAAAAGTAAAGAAATACGGACATATTATGATTTTAATTATTTTAAACTATTTCTGTAACCGTCAAAGGGTTACGATACGTAAAAAAAAATAATATATAAAGAAGGTAATGCAGATAATGTAACTTACCTTGAGTATGATGCTCGATGGGATTTGGTAATTTAGGAGCTAAAATGCGAAAACATATTATTATTTCTTGTATTCTTATTATCTATTCTTTAAAAAGAGAAAACTTACCATCAAGAGAATAATCCTTCCAGGCAGCATCCATTTGGTCTTCCATTTTCGGAAGAGCCATTCTGCTCGGTTTTTTTGGAGGCATAAAAGAATATTTAACTCATTTGAAAAATCTATATATCAGTTGGAAATAATTAATTAGACTTATTTGGATAAACAAAAAAAAAAAGGTTTTTTAGTATAAGTGCAAGCTCACTAAAACACAAGTTTGATAAAATTACATTTTGGAAATTTACTTCAAAGAAAATATAAAGGGTTAGATTTTTTTGTCAACCACTAAACATCATGTCAAAATGAGTGTTTCATGAAAACCGTAACTTAAGTAATAATACTTAAAAAAATTGTTTATAAAAGGTCTAAAGAACATGCCACCACACATTCCTTTAGTACAGAGACCTAGTGAACCCTTTGAGTAACGTTAGACCTGTAAGGTTGGAAATTTGTATAGTGACGAGTATGAGTCATTTCATGCTAAGTACGAAAATCATCACCTGGTAGGCATCAGCCGTGCACATCATCACCCTGTAAATTTTTGAAAGTTTTAAAAAATTATAAACACCAAAAACCTTTTTTTAGATTTTAATAAAATTTTGCGTTGGTATTTATAGCATTAAGGGGTTAATTTACCTCTAACCTAAATATATTTATGGTAATTTTCTAGAAACCTGCGACAACTCCGATTTTAACGAAATTTGATATACGGTGGTTTTTTGGGGCGCTGATCACGAATCTGAAAGAATTTTTTGGCGGAAACGTTTCGTTCTCGAGATATTCATCATGAAATTTCAAATTTGAACTAAGCTTATTTTCACTATACCTATTTCCCCATCTTTTTGCACACAATTCTTGATTTAAAACTAAAGTGTCACAAAATATTTGATTTTCACCTTTTAAAACCTCGTTTTTCTACGTTTTTTTACATTATTTTTGCATTAAATTGCGTGGCTTTTCTTTGATAATGCGGCAACCATACATACACATACGGGCTTCATGGCACACTGGGATGTGAAATGATTCAAAGTACAGCTATGCAATTTAATGCAAGAATAATGTAAAATACGTAAATAAATAATAGTTTAAAAAACTAAAAACACGCTTTATATATGCAACCGAACTAAAAATTAGAAAATAATTTTTCATTACAAAGAGTTTGTCACTTCAGAATAAAAGCGTGGGGTGCATTTACTATTTTTTCATAACTTTTCCCTCATAGATATTTGCCAAATAGAATAATTATAACATTTAATATATTAAGCACCCCACGCTTGCGCAGATCACTCGCCTAGCTCTAGCTCGCTTACTCTTTCACAGAGGATCTGTAAAGGAATTTATTTATCCTGGCGGTCCTAATCAGGATAACAGAATACTGTTTTTAAATTATTCCATTGTCATTGGTCCTTGATACGTGTGCAAAGTTTCAAAGAAATTGAATCGCTGGGAGTTGGTAAAAATTAGGCTCAAAGATTCCGTTACATAGATAGATAGATAGATAGATACAACTCAAGCTAATAAAAGCGTGTTAAAAACGGGGTTTTAAAAGGTGAAAATCAAATATTATGTGCCACTTTTGCTTTAAATTAAGAATTGTGTGCAAGAAGAAGGGGAAATATTGTAAAAATAGGACTAATTTAAATTTCGAGTCTGATGATGAATATCTCAAGAACGAAACGTTTCCGCCAAAAAATTCTTTCAGATTCGTGATCAGCGCCCCAAAAAACCCCGTATACCAAATTTTGTCAAAATCGGAGTTGCCGCAGGGTTCTAGAAAATTACCATATTTATTAAGTCCAGTGGCGTCTCAGGCGGCATCTAAAGAAATACTTCTGACAAATAATAATAATAAAAATGTTTTTTTGCAGTTGGAAACTACAGCGCACTAACATTTAAGTTTAAACTTCGTAGAGAAGTCGGTTACTACATCATGGATTACTTTTTACCATCCATGTTGTTGGTGGTTACTTCGTGGGTGACTTTTGGTTACAAGCAGATGCCAGTGCTCCAAGAGCTGTCTTAGGTAAGGTAGACAATGCATTCTGTAGGTTTTTAATTATTTTTTTAACATAAAAACTGATATACAGGGTGATCACTTTTAAGTAGGCACTATTGCTAAGTTCTTTATTATTAGAGATCCGTAGTCGGTTAAATTAGCAAAGTATTAGCATTTTTTTAGGTGAATAACGTGTTGCCAACAAAAAAACAATTAAACATCGGGTTTTCGATTTATTGCAAAAAATATACTTTTTTTAAATGGAAACACCCTGTATATTATATCACTATTCAAAAGATCCATCAAAGACCATTAGAGAAAAGTCTTCTTGTGTTATACATTTTTAATAGTTTCGGAAATATGGCCATCCTCGGGAATTTTGCATTTTTGAAGTAAAACACCCTGTATATTGCATTACCATTAAATAGATATTTTAAAGAGCTTTAAGAAAATACCACATTTGATATGTCTATTTCTTATAGTTTTGGAAATATGACCATCCGAATCTAGAAAATTATATTAAATTTTCAGTATTTTTACAGCTTCAAGCTATAAGCACTAAATTTAGTGTGGAAGATAAAATAGACATTCGAGAATTATTGCACAGTGAAATAAGGCCAGGCACTAATAATACCGGCCTTATTTCGACATCTGAGCTTGCGCAGATGCATGGTAGGATAAGGACTCCCTTAATAAGTATAGTGCCTGGCTTTATTTATGTCGGTTTTAGGTAGTGCCTTATTTTGGTCTTATTTTAACTGTTCGTGTAAACCGAACGGCTTCCGAACACAAAATCGAGAAGTTTTTAGAAGAAAAAATATTCAAAACCTTGCTTTTCAAATGTAATTCTGTAATTGTGTTAAACTAAACCCTACAACATAAAACAATAAAGAAAAACAACTAAAATGTTTTCCCCTTCTTTTTTAGGTTAATGGTACTGTCAACATGATTTGAAATAACTCTAAATTATCACTCTTTCCGTGATCTTCGAGTAGTGCGGTTCATGTTTACGTAGAGGTCTACATAGACCTCCCGGGTAGGCGATTGAAGGCATCGTACGAGCGTGGCTGTACCCTTGGGGATCGAGAAAGATTCACGCTAAATTGGGGCTTCTTTCTTCTGGGGCTAAGCGCTGTGAGTGAAAATTCCTAAAGCCTGAAGTTTTTGCGTTTTGGTGTTGAACACATGGTGTCCTCGTATGGTCGAGGAGGTGCGCACGCCTGCGGAAATACGTCAGGAATGAAAGTGACGGTTATGCGCGATACCAGTAGCAGCCGCTGGCTAGATAGTCGCAATTTATGCATTGCATCGAAGAAAAACAATAAGTATTAACAATTAAAAGTGAAAAGCTCGGGAACCACCAGGGGCACAGGCCCGACTTACTGGAGACTCCCACCCAGAATACAACCCCCTCTCACAGAGGGACGTACTGGCAATTGGACCTTCGAGGACCTACGTCACAAACAAAGAAACAACAACAACAACTCTAAATTATGGGTACAAGCACTATTTAAATAAGGCCGGTATTAATAATACCCGAGTTTAATAAGGCCACTTGCAATAATTCACTATTAATATCTTTTATTTTTTTGATTTATTGGCCATATTTCCAAAACTATATGAGTGAGAGTCAAAAGTGGTATTTTCTTAAAGCTATTTGAAATATCTATTATATTTGTTATCAATGTTTCACGCACTTAAAAAATTAAACGTGTTTTTAGTTTCTTTAATAAATGTTTTAACTTGTTTGTTTAAATAATTAATCTATAATTACCAGGTACATCGACTATGCTGTCATTTATAACATTGAACGGGGACTTACCAAGAACTTACCCAAAGTTAGCTATATAAAGGCAAGTGAAATATGGTTTTTGGGCTGCACCTTTTTCATATTTTGCTCGATGGCTGAGTTTGCATTTGTTAATGTAATTTGGAGGCGAAGGTAAGTTAACAATTTAAATTACTGTAAATATTAAACATATCACCCATATAACATTTTTTGCCGGCGTTGTACATTTAATTTACTGGCATTGCCAACACTCTTTAATGGCAAGGCATTGGCAAAAAGGTATCAAAAAGACGCGAAAGTGGGCAATTGGCCGTTATTAGGCCACGTGTTGCAGATAAAGTGATGGCATCCGTCATTAATAATTTATGATGAAAAAATGCGTTTAGGATGATGGCTTCCATCATTAATAAGTTATGCCAAAAAATGCGTTTAGAATGATGGGATTTATCATTAAATAAGTATTGCAAGTTTTATAAGTTGAATGTCCCAAAAATTAAATAACATATTTAGAATTTTGTAATCGAAAAAATTAGAAAAAAGGCAGGAAAACTTTATCAATAAAAAAATTACATAATTTAAATTTTTATACCGTAACAATAAACCAAAAAAATAAAAAGTATGTAATAAAATTTAAAAAAGATAGTAAATCAAAAGAAAACACTTTAAAATAGTAAGTATTTAAGGGACACTTACACTCAATTTTTAGATCCAAAACATAGGGAAAAATATTTTAAAGAAGTTAAATGTCAAAAAAAAAAACTAATAAATATATATCATTTTTTTATTAACACGTCTTTAAAACTTTTAATAAGGCAACTCCCTGATTTCATATAATTTTTTAGGTAACTACAAATTTAAAAGGTATTAAACGAAATGTTTACAGCTCCTAACAGTCTACTTGAATAACCCGCCTTCTTGACTAGCCATCACCAATTAATTACACAACACACACTAATTAGGTTATGAATACACTTAATTATGTCTACTAAAAACTCTTTTCTTTAAAAAAGAAACTAAAAAGTTAGAAAACCACGTAGAAAACTATTGCACAAAGCGGCCAAACAAAAGCAAGGTTGCCTCATCTGTCAAATTGTCAAATCTTGTATTTCGGCTAAGCGGGAAATTTGAATTTATCACCTTCGGTCGAAATCGACGAAATTAACCTAGCTAATTTTACCATCATTTTATTTTTATTCTCGCAAAAATACATAATAAACATTTTGTTTAACTTAATTTTTATTTGCATGATTTGCATCAATAAAATGTTAGGAAAAGGCCATTTTCTTTAAATTATGTAAAAAAACATAAAATAATGTTGTTTAGCCGCCATTATAAATAAAACAGATCAAAAAAATTGCTCGAATGTTAGTTAAATACCAATGTTAATAATATGGTTTGAAAAGTATAAATATGCGTTGAAAGTTTGCCTTCAAAAAGCCAATATTTATTTGCCTGCAACAAAAAGGCATGCTTTATTTAATCAGGATTGGTATGCCGCCATTTTTGTATGCTTGCCGGCAATTCGCCTGCATGTCAAATTTATTGGCAATTGAGTGTTTATTTACGGTTAACTTTTTAATGCGTATTAGATGTTGGCATAATATTGCCACCAATTGCCAATGCTTTACCAGCAATGCCAATATGAAAAATATATATTGCCGGCAAATGGTGGTTGCTGGGCATCTACCAGTGTCTCCAATGCGGTCCAGCAATGATATGAAATTCATGATCCTGTTTAGTTTAGAACAAATTTGATCTCTTGACTTTTTTGTTTAATTTACGGTTTTCGCGGAAATAAATAGAAACCATTTTTCGGCATGGTCAGCTTGTATTCCTAATATAAAAATAACCTTCGGCAATTATTCTTAAATTAGATAGAAGTTTGACCATGCCGAGAATTGTTTCTATTTATTTACGCGAGATTAATTTGTACTAAATTAAACGTAAATTTAAAAAAAAATTATATTAGAAAAATACATTCGCGTACCATTTTTTCTTAAAAAATTTACCTTCAACCCCTTATGGACGACACAGGTAAAAATTATTTCTTGTTTGCCAATAATTATTTTCTAATGCAAAGGGTCCATCTCCATTTTTTAAATATCTGAATGGGTATAAAAGTTATTATAAAAAAAACAATATAAAAAAATTATACCCAGTAGTTAAAAATAAAAATAGAACGTTTAGGACTTAAAGTTTGTCGGTTGAGTTACTGGACACCCTGTATAAACGATTTTTGGTAAATGGACTACTTTTTAGGATTTCAATGAGCTATTAAAATAAATAACTAACACTTTGTGAAAATACTGTAAATTCATTAAGGTTTTATTTTCTAGAAAACAAGTTGAAGTGAAAAACCCAGCAGCAAATACATTCTCAAAGGCGCTGTTACTCCCAGTCTGGCAAGAAGACAACTCAGAAGAGCAGGCTCAGTGAATAGTCTCTATAAAACAAGATCTTGCACGAGTTTGAATGAGAATCAAGACAATGAAAAGCAGATAAGCCAGAATAATTATTTGACAGTGCATGTACGTAAAAAAGTTATATTTCTTAGTCTATTATACAGAGTGTCCGATAGTACACGGTGAAACCACATACAGGGTGGCCCACCTTATTCGACACGGTTTGTAGCTGGATAACCATGGGGTTTTTAAAAAGTAAATACTGAAACTTATACAGGTCGGATAAGGCCACAGTATAAAATTATTTTACTCTATACAGGATGTCTCAAAAGTGTGACGTATCAAAGTTTTATTTTTTTAAATGGAACACACTATATTATATGGCGGTTTTAGATTCTACATAAAAAAATAATTCAAGTTTCTTAATAGTACCAAGTGTCTAATTTTATTCGTTATTGTGATATTTGATTTTTTCAAACTGCAGGGGTGCAATTAAATTAATTTTATTTTAACAATATAAACTCCATAAACTTTAAAATTTGTAACAAGATTAGGAAAAGTCTGCCTTATCATATGTAGGTCATATCGGGATCATAGATTATACAGGGTGATCAAAAAATAATTTCAATTTTTAGAAAGTCAAATAGCAATATCTCTCTTATTTTAATTGGAACACCCTGTATTTTTACACCACATGATTACAAACCAAATACTCTTTCAAATGGTGTACCTATCTTTTATACTTTTTAAGTAAATTCCGTTTTAACATATTTTTATTCCAAATGTCTATTTAAATGTAAGTAGGATGTGAAATTTTTTTAAACTGACTAAAACACTAGTAATCAATAAATGGTCGTTGTTATTTTCATAAAAAATATTAATGGCTGCTATGTCACAGCCAACTTTAATTTAAATAAACATTTGGACTAAAAATTTGTAAAAAACAGATTTTACTAAAAAGCACAAAGATAGGTATAGGCACCCTATACACCATTTGAAAGAGTATTTTATTTGTCATCATGTGACTTAAAAATACAGGGTGTTCCATTTAAAATATGAGAGATATGGCTATTTGATTTTCTGAAAATTGAAATTATTTTTGATCACCCTGTACAATATTTGATCTGGATTTGACCTATGTATGATATGGCAGACTTTTTTAATCATGTTACACATTTAAAAGTTTAAAGTGTTAAAGTAAAATCAATTTAATTTTACCTCTGCATTTTTCAAAAAAATCACAAAAACGAATAAAATTAGACACTTAGTACTATAAACAAACTTGATTTATTTTTTAAAGTAGAATCTAAAACCGTCATAAAATATAGGGTGTTCCTGTTAAAAAATATAACTTTGATACGTCTTTTTTGAGACACCCTGTATAGACTAAAATAAATATAAAATAATTTTATACTGTGGTCTTATCCGACCTGTATATGTTCCAGTATTTACTTTTTTAAAAACCTCATGGTTATCCAGCTACAGACCGTGTCGAATATGGTGGGCCACCCTGTATATTAGAATTTATTCGAAATGTCAGAAGTTGATAATGTAAAAGTAAAACGTTTCGAATAATTTATTTAAAATTGATATCATCCAACTAAGTATTTTTGTAAAGCTTTTTGGTCGACCTTACTAATGGTGTCCCCTTACAAAAAAAAACATACATATTGTCTTACCCTGCATATTCTTAAGAGATAATAAAACTCTGATAACTAAATCGAAAACTAAAGAATTAACCCAATAAATAGTAATTTATGTAATAAGCGCTTTTTTACGAATGGAAAGTATAAAAATTTCCCAAAATACCATTTTATACATGTTTTATTTATCTAAACTTATTAATTTTAATTTTTGCAGCACAGCCATTATATTGTAACAAAAAATCATAGCCTCCTTATTTTTTAAGAGACAATTATCCTCTTCATAACTATGCCGTGATTTAATTTTTAGAAAATTTTATGTATAGTAAGAACATTTTAAAAGGGCAAATTCGGTACCCTTTGAAAATAATACAAAAAACATAAAAAAGGCCGCTTGCAATCGGAATATTTTCTACAAAGGCGCCGCTATCCTTTACAGCGACGCGCCAATACACTATGGGATAGAAATCCATTATTTTGGCCAAAAAGCAACTTTGAAATTTTAATGGCTCATGCTGTGTATTTCAAAGTAGATATTCCAAACTACATGTACGCAAAATTATAAAAGGATATGACGACTTCTATTGGGGTAATAAGAAACTTGAAAATGTATTTAAGTAAACATAAATATGCAAATTTAATCTACTTAGTTTATTATTAGACTTGTTTACTAAATAATTAATAGTTTAAAAAAACTAAAAAAACACGCTTTTATATGCAACCGAACTAAAAATTAGAAAATAATTTTTCATTAAAAAAATATTGTCATTTCATAGTAAAAAGCGTGGGGTGATAAATATATTAAATGTTATAATTATTATATTTGCAAATATCTATGATGGAAAAGTTATGAAAAAATAGTAAAATGCACCCCACGCTTTTTACTATGAAATGACAATATTTTTTTAATGAAAAATTATTTTCTAATTTTTAGTTCGGTTGCATATAAAAGCGTGTTTTTTAGTTTTTAAACTATTAATTATTTTTCATTTTTAGTTTCTGCTACTCTTGACAAAATGGCGAAAATTTTTTTAATGAACAAGAGTGGCAAATTTTAAAATTTTTCCAACAGATTGCAACTCACTAAAAAATTTCTTCTTCATTAAGTAGCAAAGTTTGAAATTTTGCCAACAGATGGCAATCCAGGCAATGTTTGGACCGTTGCCAATATATTGCAACCCACTAAAAATTTCTTCTTCATTTAATAGCAAAGTTTGAAATGTTGCCAACAGATGGCAACCTAGGTGTTGTTTTTATAATATAATGGAATTTTTTTTCCTGGCGATCCAAAAAAAGATAACGGGATACTGTTTGCAGATTATTGCATTGTCATGTTTCCTTAATACGTGTGCAAAGTTTCAAAGAAATCGAATAGCTGGAAGTTGGTTAAAATTAGGCTCAAAGATTCCGTTACATAGCCAGATAGTTACAACCCAAGTTAATAAAAGCGTGTTAACGGCATTTATTAACTGTTATTGTTCATAAAAATTGAACACCAATGGTGCAACTAACCCAATTGTGTAAAAGAACTTATTAATTTTTATTGTTCATAAAAATTGAACACCAATGGTGCAACTAACCCAATTGTGTAAAAACTAAAAAATTTCTTCTTCATTTAATAGCAAAGTTTGAAATGTTGCCAACAGATGGCATCCTAGGTGTTGTTTTTATAATATAATGGAATTTTTTTCCTGGCGATTAAAAAAAAGATAAAGGGATACTGTTTGCAGATTATTGCATTGTCATGGGTCCTTAATACGTGTGCAAAGTTTCAAAGAAATCGAATAGCTGGAAGTTGGTTAAAATTAGGCTCAAAGATTCCGTTACATAGCCAGATTGATAGATAGTTACAACCCAAGTTAATAAAAGCGTGTTAAAAAAGTAAAAGAGTTTAAATAATAAGAGCTATTGTTGTGTTTCCGAAGCAGTCTCGCGAAGTCTCGCTACTTTTATCAAAGATTTTTTTACCTTTTTCTTTATCAGTTTTTGTACTTACAATAATTGAGTGTAAGGACAGATACAAGATTTTTTTATAATTTACAAGGTTTTCCATTTTAAAAATTAATATGTTTTGTCCTACACTGTATATCCTAAAAGATCTGATGAAAGATATGGATTCTACAGAATCTACCCAACAAAACAGGGTTTTTATTTATTTTATACATTAAAAAATAAAGAAAGTTGGGAAGATGTATCTCTATTACGCTTCTAAGAATAATTTAAAATTATTTTTCAGATTTAGATGGTCATATTTCCGAAACTAATTGAGATAGACACATCAAATGTAGTATTTTTTTAAAGCATTTTAATACTCAGGATATTCCATTTAAAAAAATCATACCTATTGTCGTACCCTGTATATCATGTGAGATAATAATCATCGGATTACTGATTAGAATACTATCGAATTAATTAAACAAGCTGATATTTTAGTTTATTTTGTACAATAAAAAATAATAATGTTTAGGGGGAGTAAATTTATAATAACATATAATAAGTTTTAGGTTTCAGAAAGCATTTGTAATAATTTTTAATATTTTTTTTTTTTCAATAATTTTCCAGTAAAAAGCACCTCATTTTAAGTTAGATTGGTAAGTTTCAGAATTTTGACCAAAAAAATTAATTTCTATCCCATAGTGCGATGACCAGGTGCATCAACCGGTATATCATAAAGAAATATAGCAAAGGCAGCCGCGAAGACAAGCATGCCGATTTATTTGCTTTAAACTTTTTTGTGATTTTTTCTCTTATCAAAGAGTACCGAATTTACATTTTTAAACTGTTCCTTCTATACTTACTTTTTGTAAAAATAATACTAAAACAGTATAAATTCCTTTTTAATTTCTTAGTCATCCAAATTCATTACAACCATTAATTTTCAATAATTTCTAATAAATTTATTTGCAAACTGTTAAATTTTAAAACTAGTGACACATGAACAGAAAAAAATAATAACGAAATTAAAGGTAACTTGACCATTTGGTTCAGTCGATGTCGCGTTTACTGTTACATTGCATACATTGATATATGTTTGTTGAAGTAGGCATTGAAACAAATCACTAATTTAAAGTATGAAAAGAAATTCAAATATATAAATAAAACTTTTTTTTTTCTATTGAGGAAGAAAGAAAACTTATTAAATAATCTTATTTTCAGGCATTTCCGTCTTCGTTGCAGTCCATCCCCACCATTCGAACGCCCAACAGTCAAGATGAACTCATCAACATAGAAGACAGCGTGACGACCATTCCCGTTCCAGAGAATGGAAACGGCTCCATCGCTTCCCAAACCTGGACGACCATGACTCCCCAAGAGGTGTCTAACTGGATCGATAAGAAAGCCAGAATTGTTTTCCCGGCCTGCTTTATCATATTTAATTTGTTGTATTGGTCTTTTGTGTATGCCCTGTAAAAAGTCACACCGGGTGTCCCTTTTAAAATCAATTTATTTTGGATCGGACCTAAAAAATCTTGTCTGGTTTAATTACACAATCATGTTCGTTGTTGCGAAAAAAGTCTAGCATTACTACAATTGCATGCAGTGTAAAGAGTTCAGTAAGATACAAATATACAATGGGGATTTTAAAAGTCCCCCCTTCCTTTACCTTTTGAATGGAACAACGATATTGAGGTCGAGTAAATTTTGGGCAAATGTATGTCACTTGAACTACTTTTTAGCATAAAAATAATTTCTGTCACGTGACCTAGTACCAAGGGGGCACTAGCAACTTTTTTTCCAAATGGAAAGGGAGGTTATGTAGCACCTCGTTTTAAAAGTCATTTGATTCTTTACTCAACGATACTTCGTTTTTGAAAAACGATTTAGCCGTTCCAGACTTAGAACCGTTTGAAATTTGACTTAAATAGTGTAAACCCAATGCGGTTTTAATGGCATTGGCTTCAGAGTTGGGCAGAATACTGAAAATCGGTATTCGAATACGAATACGAATACCGGAAAAAGAAAGTATTTGAATAAAACAAGTATTCGCATGCCATTCGTGGCGAGCAGTGGTGTAGTGGCTAGCGTGTCAGCCTCTTACCGCAGCGATCCGGGTTCGAATCTCGGAGTCGGACATCGGATTTTTAATAGCTCGTCACCTCACAGTTGGCAATGGCAAACCACTGTGTAGTATTCTGCCATTTCTAGGTAGTAGTTATTTAAAAATAACGTCCGTGGTGGCACTACCGCGTTGTCTAAAAGGTGCTGTGAAATGCAGAACTGCATGTTTCAGTGCTTGGACAACGTTGACGGAACAGGGGGAACGATGGGTTAAACATCTAATAACCCGACACCCACGGTACTCTGGCATTTAGGCATAAGCCTTCGTGAGATGTCATAAAGATAAAAAAAAATGAATACCCGGAATCGGTATTCGAATACTGGAAAAGAAAAGATTCGAATACTACAAAACAAAATCAATGACAAAATTAAAGAGAAGAAAAAAAAGGTCCTTATCTTTTTTCCCTATTTTGCTTCCCTTTTGTTACTTTTCTTATTCAAATCCTGACAATTTCAGTATTGGGCTACTACTTCGGTATTCGAATACTCGGAACGCCGGTATTCGAATACTCAAAAAATATTCGTCGAATACTTCTAAAGTATTCGAATACAGAATCCCGAATATTGAGCAAAATAGTATTCTATAGAAAACCGAATACCAAACACAAAAATGTGAAATATTCGAATACCGGCAAAATGTATTCTGAATACTATTCAGAATACTGAGTATTCGAATACGGCCCAACTCTGATTGGCTTGTAAGTCTAGAACGGCTGATCCGATTTTAAAAATAAAGTGGCGTTAAGTAAATATTTAGAAGGGCTTTAAAACGAGGTGCTACATGACTCCCCTTTCTATTCGAAAAAAAAAATTGCTTTTCCCCTTGACAGTAGGCCACGTGCCGGAATAATTTTTATGCCAAAAAGTAGTTACACCAAGTGACACCCTTTTACCCAAGTTTTATTCGACTCCGATATCTCAATCTATCCTATTCAAAAGTTATGAAAGAGAGAACTTTTGAAAACCGCACTGTATGTACAAATTGAAGCTAAACTACAAACACATGTAACTGTAAAACGAATGTGCCGATTTTTAAAAATAAAACAGCGATGAATAGAGAATTAAAAGGCCTTTACAATGAGATGCTATCTGACCCCCTTGACATTTGAAAAAAAGTTGCCAGTGCCCCCTGACACTAGACCACGTGGCCGGAATCAGTTTTATGCCAAAAGTAGTTATTAATACCCTTTTACCCAATCTCGATATCTTGTCCCATTCAAAAGATATTAGGGGGGCGAAGAACTTTTAATATCATCACTGTATACCAGGTAATTTACTATAAAACAGATGTTTTTGTTTTCTAATGATACAAGTGGAAATGAAGTGTTTTTATCTGATTAATGTGGTTTGTTATTTATTTTTTCATTTTATTTTAGTTATACATACACATTCTGTCTCCATAACGAAAATAAATACGAAAATCTTTAGCTAAATATACTTTAAGGGTATCTATTGCAATATGCCCCCTCCAATTGTCCCCTGATTTTATCTCTACCACTTACGCAGGAACAAATATTAATAAAGGGAGGTGTAACCCTTAAAGTTTACGCTATTTTTATCGTAAAAATAAATCTAAATATCAGTTTGTTAGGTTAATTCTGTAGTTTATAAATCAGTTATCATATTTTTATTATCTCTTTAAGTATATATGCAAGTTAGGACCTATAGTTTTATTACTTTGTATATTGTAGCTCCCTATCACCATTAAAATATTTTTTAAAAGCTTTAAAAACAGTTCCACGTTCAACACACTGAAAGTCAATTGAACGTATGAAACTGTCACGTATGAAACTGTCACATATATACGTCGTACCACTTTAAATCTTAAATAGGCAAAGCGAGACAAAATTTATGTTTATTCTTACATCAAAATCAACAGAAAATTTGTTCCTCTTAAGTGTTAACATTATGTATTTAACGATTACTATGAAATGTATTTTCATCTACAGACAGGTCCACGCTACTAGAAACATAGGCAGGGAACTGATTAATTTACTACTGTCCACTTCGATACTTATAAAAATAATATTTTAATTCAAAATTAAATCTTTGAATACATTCCATATTATCGCATCGTTTTTGCAAGTTGTGTTTACGTTTGCTCAAGTCAGGTGAATGTACATAAGTCAATTCGCCTAAGTATTTCCTATGTTTCTACTACAGTAGACCTGTCTGTATATGCCAATAAGAATTAATGTATGTCTCAAAAATCATCAAAAGCAGATTTATCAGTTTTTGCATTTTGATCCTCAATTATAATTTAACATACTTATCTTTTTATTCATTTTATAGAGTAAAAAATTAAAAAAGTTATGAAGGACTTGACGCCAGGTACGCTTAAAGGTCAACCACACAGAACCGCAACGAACTTACAGCCGTGCGTCTCGCTGGTAAAATCTAGGGGGATGAGGTGCAAAAAGCTTTGTATTTAATAAAACTGCAGTAATACCTATGACTCTGTTATACTACGCTTTAAATTACACCTGATCATAAAATAAACCTTCATAAATAAGGTATCATAGTTTTACCTATACTACACTCAAGTTTGGATAAAAAGGAACCTAGATAAGTAGGAAAATACAAAGTCGGTCTATATAAGGGCACGACATTCGGCCATATTGCTTTGACGTGTTATGACGTCACATCTCCCATTTTTCGGCCATGTTGTTCAGTGCCGGAGATATACAGTTTATTGTATTAGTAGAATAACCGTTTACACAACAGTTTTTATTTATTATTAAGTTGTAAATTCTTTTACTTTAAATAAAAAAACATTTGGAATAACATCTTTTAACAAATATCACTACCAAAACAATGCAAAATGAAATGCACAAATTCTAGACGCCACTGCATTGATCATTAGCTTTGATTTTACCCAGTCTTGCCAACTTTTCTCCGTGGAGTGCCCTTCCTTGCGTCCCCGACCTCGAATCGCCTAAAAGTTGAGGATATGTCGCAACCTTATAAATATAAACTAACCTTGGGGAAATGTGTTTAATTTAAACAAAGAGATATAAATATATAAAACAATAGAGTCAGCTTGACAGAAAAGCTTTTATGTTTTTTGAGGGCATAAAAAGTGCTCTTGAATTTCTCCGTATTAATCTGCCCCACTTTCCTCTATCATTGTGAATCCGAGCTCGGTGCGGCCTTGGTGCGGGTATGTGTGGCCTGACCTAAAATGTCTAAAGAGCGTAAAAAGATACATCTGTGACAAGTGACAATAAAAATTAAATTAAAGCAAAATAGTGTGTTTTAATTAGATGCTTTTAAATATGTTTCTATCGTCAAATAATTATGTGATAATTTTTTTATCTATTTCATTAATTTATCAAGTGGAAATGAATTGCAATTAGATTTTAATAGGTTTACTTAGAATTAAGAAGATTTTTTAAGATTACATTGATTAAATATTGTTTTTTTGAGGTATTTAGGTGTATCCGAAATAACAGCGCCTTATTGGCAACTGAGTAATTCTTAAAATACACACTTATTCAAAAAACAACATCCTGTCTATTATATAAAAGTGTACCTGTGTAATTGTTTATGTTTATATACAAGGTGGTATAAATTCGTGGTAAGTTTTTATTCCTGAATCTCTTAATCTTGTAATTTATATAGTCTTTAATTTATTAAATTGTAAATAATATTTTGTGAAAATATTAAAATGGTAAAAGTATCGTTCATTTGTTTTCTTCAAAGCAATCATCCTAAATTTTAAAATACTAGGGTAATTTTTAAGTTGATATATTCCCTTTTAATACAGTATAGCAAGCAAGAAAATAAGAACATTTTTTAAATAAAACTGTCCTTTGTTTCCAAAATACAGGGTGTTAAAGATTTAAGAAAAAATACCTTTTTATTATAACTTTCAACCACTTCAGATACATATGTCCACAAAATTTGGTACACTTTTTTAACCATTACATTTTTGCTGTAAAAGTGTTTTTTTTTAATTTAACCAGTGACGTTCGAACAAGATTTATATTAAATATTTTTCAAGAATAAAATAGTATGCCGCAGCTTTTTCTTTGAATTAATATTATTTTTAGAATAATTATTTACTTTGAGAGTTATTTGTTTCTTGATATTTTTTCGTACAACGAACGGTTTTCGTTTAAAAAATAAAAGCCATTTTGATGCACAGCAAAATCGCTAAAAACTGATATGGTGTTTTGTATGTAAAATTCATTTTTGTTTAATTTGTATTAAAAAATGTCAAAAAGCTACATTATTACAATTTAAATAATATAAAAAAATATTCTTAATAAAAATACAGTTATAATTTTTAATAAAAGTAAAAAACGAATTCTTCTGAACGCCACTGGTAAAATTTAAAAAAAAAACGTTTACAGCTAAAAATGAATTGTAAATGGTTAAAATAAGTGGACCAAATTTTGTGGACATATACTGGAGTGGTAGGAAAGTTATAAGAAGAAGATATTTTTTTCTTGAAGCTTTCTATTTCTATTTTTTTTTCTTGGTTTTGATCCCTTCAGGTCCAATCCACCACTCTCCCCTTCCGGACTATGCTTTCCAGGGCTTAGTCGGCGGAAAATCTGGATAATCGAGCTCGTAGCTCCCAGAAATTCCAAAAAGAAAACAAACAATTCAACCATCGATGCAATGCATAAATTGTCGGCTGTCAAACCAAGATCTGCTACTGGTGTCAGGAACAACTTTCACTTTCACCACTGACAGTTCCCATGGCACGCCCATCTATTTCCCGCCATTTGAGAAATACCTCGTGTTCACCACCAAACAGGATACCATCAGCTTATAGGAATCTTTGCTCACAGCGTTTAGATCCAGAAGAAAGATGCCGTCAATTTAGCGTGAATCTTTCCTTGATCCCCGAAGGTAAAAAACGTTCGTACGACACCTCTAGCCGCCACTCCGGAAAGAACTTTGTAGTCCTCTACGCACGTCCGCACTGTCCGGAGGTCAAACAAAGAGTCCTTCTTGAAACTTTAACACTTTATATATTGAAAACGAAGCATTTTCAAACATAATTTTATTTGAAAACTGTTCTTATTTTCTTGTAATTCCATACTGTGTTAAAAGGAAAATAGCAACTTAAAAATAGCCCTGATATAAAAACCGAAACATATCCAAATACAATGTTTCAAAGTTAATCTTCCATTACAAAAGTTTCAACAGCATTATTATTAAGTTACAACCTTTAACTTTGAAAATGCTTTGGAACACATCTTCAAAAAATAAAACAGTAAGAACAACGCACAACAAAATGTTTAAATTAACTTATTTTAAACAAATTACCCTACAGCAGAGACAAGAATGAGACGAGCAACTAAATGTAAATAAATTATCCGAGAGAGAGATAGCTGCTGGGCCTTCCTTGTCTGTCTTCAAGGAAGGTAAACGCAGATGGCGCGTGAGTCGACTTTATCGTTTGCCCGCCAAATTCAAATTATATAGCTGTGCTATTTTTGCCCTTAATGTTAGGTACTTGTTTTTGTTTCCTATTAATATAAAATATTGGGGTTTAGTTCAATAATTACACACACCTAATTAAAAATGTCATTTATTTGGTTTTTATAAAGATTTTTCTTACAGATAACCATGTCAATATTACCTTAAATTATCTGTTGAAAAGCACAAATTTAATATATACACTGTGATCACTAATAAAAGTCAATATTCAAAGTCCAATTAAAGGTAAAAAACCACGAAACACACAATAAATCACAGAAAATGTAAAACAAACTGTCCAAACAAATCGGCCATTGAAAAATATCAAACACAAATATCGAATAACATTTCGGCGTGACTGCCTGCGGCAACGTTTGTCAAGTTAAAAATATTCGATTCATGGTATATTTTCTTTCTCTTAATTAGATGTGAGCCAAAAAAGGACATTAAAGTTTACATGCAGAAATTGTAAACAACTTGGCAACCAGGGCAAAGCGATGATTGCTCCATCTACGATAGCCTGCCATGATGAAAGACAAAGACATATTTATTGGAACTTGCGTTAAACCAGAAAGAGATAAATACAATGGACAAATTGTTAGGACCAGTTACTCGTCTCATTGCTGTCTCTGCCTACAGATATATTTTCATCATTAGCAGTCTGGTGTTCATTTATACATATTCTGCCACCCACTTTTAACTGTAACCAAGAAGAATAAACAAAAATGTCCTGTATCCAAGTTTCATATACTTTTCCCATCTTATACCTTTGAGCATTAAACAAATGAACATCAAAAACCCGAAAAAAAAAAGAAAGGAACACTTTTTACTGAAATATTCCTGTATATTATGTCACCATTAAAAGGGTCTTTTAAAAGCTTCATAAAAATATCACATTTAATATATTTATCTTTAATAGCTTTGGCAATTTCATCTTAGAGATAATTCCATTACATCTACAGTCTCCGCTTAGTGCCGTCTGTAGGCAATGATGGAGAGAGTGTAGCTACTATCTCTTTTAGATTTAAGTGGTCACATATTTTGAGAGTGAAAACTATTAGTGGTGGATATCAAATATTACATTTTTGTAAAGCTATTTAAAAACATTTCTAATGGTGACATAATATACAGGGTGTTCCATTTAAAAAGTTTATTCCCTTTATTTTTCTTCAGTGCGTCGATGTTAATTCGTTTCTTGCTCGACTGACGGCGACACGTGTTTCGTCTTACGTTAAGACTTGTCATAGCCGCTTCAGGTCGTAGACCTTGATGATGCCTCGACTGACTATAAATATCCTTTTTGCTTCCCAGAACCAACAAATACAGACAACCGGTGCCATCTCACCAAGAAATTCAAAAACAACCAGCCATGGCATCGAGAGAGGTTAAAGGTGGTAGGTAAAAAGCCTATATATATATATATATATATATATATATATATATATATATATATATATATATATATATATATATATATATATATATATCAACTCAGAGATATGCTGTTCAATTATTTATTGTAATTTTCATACGCCTTGCATAAATGCATAAATAAAAACTAAATTAAGGTGGACAGAATATGAACAATGAACAGTGTATCATACGTAAACCAGTTATAATCAGCTGCAGTTGGTGATGGCTATTTAAGTGGGTCAACCTGCACCATTGATAAATATACTAATACATTTTATTTAATTGTTGATTATTACAGTCTATAAAATCACTTTAAGCCGTTATTTGTTTAACTATTTAACCTATTATCACAAAAAAATTGAATACTTAGGTAACTTATAGTAAAAGCCTAAATAAAATTTTAAACATTAGTTTTTACCTATGGGGTTCCGGTTGAACCACCAAACTGGTTATCACCAGCAGCTGCTGGTTATAATGGTTGGTTTGAATTTTGAAATTAAATATCTTTCCTTCAACATCCCGATCAAATAAAAGCAAAAATATCAAACAAATAAATAAATAAAAAAGGTTATTGCGTAAAAATTAAATAGTTGCTTTAAGAGTAAAAACAATTTAAATGAAAAAGATTAGACTGTAATTTTATTTATGAATTTGGTAAATTATCTCTAAATGTACTTTGTGTTTATTTATGTCTCATCCTAAAATATTGTATTTTGAAATAATTTACTTTGATTTAGGTTGGTTAATATATTAAAATGCTTATAAGGATCTACAAGGTTTTTTTTTTTTTTTTTTATCTTTGGACAAACCACGAAGGCTAAAAGCCTAAATACTAACGTACCGTGGGTGTCTTAAGCGAGGTAAGAGGAGTTTGTTGACACGGGACTTAAATACTTGAAGATTTGGGGGAAGGAAAGACCTCCGCGGGCAGCAGGTTCCACAATCTAGAAACTCTAGGGATAAAAGAACGAACAAAGTGAGAAGTTCGGGGCCTGTCCAGTTGTACCGTATAGGGATGCATACGCGCGGAACCACGAGTTTCTCTGTTGGGAACCGCGAGTGGAGGAACTATACTGGTCAATTCCTCAGAGCAGAAGCCATGGAAGTACCTATAAAAAAGCGATAAATCGCCCACAGCCCGACGATGGGCAAGAGAGGGAAACCTTTCTGTAAGTGAAGGATCATTAATGAGACGAACAGCTCTTCTTTGAATAGAATCAAGAATGCTCAGGGTTGTTGGGGACGCCATGCCCCAGACATGAGAACAATATTCCAAGGGAGGTCGGATTTGGGAAACATATAAAGTGTATAAATTAGAAGCGGAAAAATACTTTTTAGCTCGAAAGAGAAATCCAAGCTTTTTTGAAGCTGCCGTGGCTATAGATACAATGTGTTTATGCCAGTTAAGGTTACTTTCAAATGTGACGCCCACGAGATTGAAGGTGTCTTTGCTCTGTAGAACTTGGCCGCTCATAAGTAGAGGATGAGTATTTGATGACTCTTTTCGCGACAAGGAACATGACTGTGTTTTGGATGCATTAAATTGGACGAGATTTTGGCGCCCCAATCCAATATTAAATTAAGATCCTGAGAAAGAGATATCTGCATCGCTCTGCGTTTATTTTCCAAGTCAGGTTTAGTGATGGGTTTAGGAACCTGAAAACTGGAGTGAAGGGTACTATCGTCGGCGAAACTATGAATGGAATTAGTTGTGGACGAGAGAAGGTCGTTGATGTGAAGAAGAAACAATGTTGGTGCCAGAACTGAGCCCTGAGGGACTCCAGCATTTATTTGGTTTTATTTCTTATAATTAATGAACAGAAGATTAGTAAATTAATCCTTAAAGACTTCCTGGCGAATTGCCTCCCCTGTGACGCAGTGGACACAGCTTTGATCTGCGAAGCCAAAAGTCGCCGGTTCGATTCCTAGCGGGAAGACATATTTAGGTAGTAGTTATTTTAAAATAACGACTTGCTTGGACAACGTTGACGGAGCAGGGAGAACGATGGGTTAAACATCCAACAGCCCGACACCCACGGTACTCTGATGTTTAGGCAAAGGCCTTCTGGGATGTCAAAAGATATAAAAAAATGCATTTTAACTTGATTTATGTATGTAACATAAAGGGAAGAGAATCCATCAGCTCGAAAACAAGAAATAAATGGACTCTCCATGTACTTTGACCAGACCGAAAAGGTATTCTGTTTTTTTGTTCCCTCATCTAGCCAATGAGAATAAAGAATTAGGGTGAATCCAAAGTCGATCTATATAAGGTCACGACATTCGGCCATATTGCTTTGACGTGTTATGACGTCACATCTCCCATTTTTCGGCCATGTTGTTCACTGCCGGAGATATACAGTTTATTGTATTATTAGAACAACCGTTTCCACAACGGTTTTTAATTATTGATTTAGTTGTAAATTCTTTTACTTTAAATAAAAACATTTGGAATTACATCTTTCAACAAATATCACTTCCAAAACAATGCAAAATGAAATGCGCATATTCTAGACGCCACTGGATGGATCTTTAGCTATTATTTTTACCCAGTCTTGCCAACTTTTCTCCGTGAAGTGCCCTTCCTTGCGTCCCCGACCTCGAACCGCCTAAAAGTTGAGGATATGTCGCAACCTTATAAATATAAACTAACCTTGCTAATTATCACATATCACATCACATAACTCTCAACATACGCACAACACGCTCATAATTTTAACAAGTATAGGTATACTTCTAAAAATTAAACGTATAATCAACGATTTATTCAATCCGTATAATCATAATCAACAATAAATATTAAAATATTGCTACTAAAACTCTGCCGGACTCGACACTACCTCTTAAGCTTTGACATCTACCTGGAAACACGTTTTTGTGCCCATACTATTTTCGCGTTTATTAAAGTAAAGCAGACGTAGGTCGCGGATCAAAACAAATAAGACAAAGCGGGCACAATTCTCGCGGTCTAGTACAAGTACCTAACTTCATTTGTTTCGTTTATGCCCGGCTTGGGAAGAAAGTTTTGATATTTATGCGTTGCGTTGGAGTAATTTAGAAGTAAGTTTTAAGCAGAGTATTTAAAGGTGTTTTAATAGGATTATAGTAAACATCTGACATTAAATTATTTTTAGAACACTCTTTGTTTGACCTCCGGACAGTGCGGACGTGCGTAGAGGACTACAAAGTTCTTCCCGGAGTGGCGGCTAGAGGTGTCGTACGAACGTTTTTTTACCTTCGGGGATCAAGGAAAGATTCACGCTAAATTGACGGCATCTTTCTTCTGGATCTAAGCGCTGTGAGCGCAGATTCCTATAAGCTGATGGTATCCTGTTTGGTGGTGAACACGAGGTATTTCTCAAATGGCGGGAAATAGATGGGCGTGCTACTAACCAGTAGCAGATCTTGGTTTGACAGCCGACAATTTATGCTTTGCATCGATTGTTGAATTATTTGTTTACTTTTTGGAATTTCTGGGAGCTACGAGCTCGATTATCCAGATTTTCCGCCGACGAAGCCCTGGAAAGCATAGTCCGGAAGGGGAGAGTGGTGGATTGGACCTGAAGGGACCAAAAACAAAAAAAAAATAGAAATAGAATAGAAATAAATTATTTTCAACAAAATCGTTCTTTTTTGTTTATTTGACGGGTGGGTGGGCACGTTCCCTTGTGCCCTTCTTTTAGTACCAACCACCACTGCTAACTGAACAGGTGAAACCGGGGAAGTTACTATGAGCTTTAAAGCTTTTTAAATTACAAGACGTCTAAATGTATTTTGACTCTCTGATTAATAGGTAATAACTTAAGAATAAATCAAGATGCGGCTTTCGCGGAAAATCCTGGTATTTTTTAAAAGTTACCTATATATCATTTTCAATAATATTTTTGGACATCCATTGTCTTTATTTTAAACAGTTTTTGTGTAAAACCACATACAAAATAACTATATATTTTCTGTGGTAAAACATACAGAAACCATGACCCCAGCAAACACTATTTGCCGGCAATGTACATTTTTCATATTGGCATTGATGGTAAAGCATTGGCAATTGGTGGCAATATTATGCCAACATCTTATACGCATTAAAAAGTCAACCCTAAATAAACACTTAATTGTCAATAAATTTTACATGCAGGCGAATTGCCGGCAAGCATACAAAAATGGCGGCATACCAATCCTGATTAAATAAAGCACGCGTTTTTGTTGCAGGCAAATAAAATTGGATTTTTGAAGACAAACCTTCAACGCATATTCATACTTTTTAAACCATATTATTAACATTGGTATTTAACTAACATTAAAGCAATTTTCTTGATCTGTTTTATTTATAATGGCAGCTAAACAACATTATTTTATGTTTTTTACATAATTTAAAGGAAATGGCCTTTTCATAACATTTTATTGTTAAAAATCATGGAAATAAAAATTAGGTCAAACAAAATGTTTATTATGTATTTTGGAGCGAATAAAAATAAAATGATGGTTAAATTAGCTACGTTAAGTTCGACCGAAGGTGACCGCTTTGTGCATTTGTTTTCTACGTGGTTTTCTAGCTTTTTAGTTTCTTTTGAAAGAAAAGAGTTTTTAATAGACATAATTAAATGTGTTCATTACCTAATAAGTGTGTGTTGTGTGATTAATTGGTGATGGCTAGTCGAGAAGGCAAAGATATTCAAGTAGACTGTTAGGAGCTGTAAACATTTTGTTTAAAACTTTATTAAAAGTTTTAAAGACGTGTTAATAAAAAATATTATATATATATTTAATAGTTTTTTGACATATCGATAGATGGCGTAATGGACAATAAACTACTACGACACTACGTTTCTGCAATATATTCGCTTTTTATCGTCTAAACCGTACCCATTAGACAAAAATAATACGAGAGCGGTCTGCGGTAGGTGATCTCACTTAGCTTTGAAAGAAATATCTTCGGCCAGTGTAAAAATCTGCATCTCCAAGTTGGACAGTGTTCCGAGAGATGGTACTTTGCATTGCAAGGAAATTGCATGCAGTAAGGAGTTTTTCCTTTTTTAATTTTCAAATAAAATATCACATCATTTTAGCTTTTAAAAAAGTATATGCGACAATTTTCGTCAATAAGACGTCAGTTTGCTGCTTGGGAATATCTGCATTTGCCCACTTTCGTGTCTTTTTTGTTATCTTTTTGCCAATAACTTATTAATGATGGGGCCATCATCTTAAACGCATTTTTTGCCAATAACTTATTAATGACGGATGCCATCACTTTATCTGCAACACGTGGCCTAATAACGGCCAATTGCCCACTGTCGCGTCTTTTGATACCTTTTTGCCAATGCCTTGCCATTAAAGAGTGTTGGCAATGCCAGTAAATTAAATGTACAACGCCGGCAAAAAATGTTATATGGGACTTTTCCATAAAATGATTGGACCACCCTGTACAAACCTTAGTACAAATTTTAGATTTTCTAAGGCCATATTAAAAATTATAGATGCGAATAACCACTTGAGGGACACCGGGTATTGTAAACAAAATTTGCGTTCTCACCTTCGGTAATAGGTACGTACGTTATTCTTAATTATGTGTATTGCTAATATTTGATATTGTTTTTGGGGCATTAAAAACAAATAACCGCCTACGTTTAATATGTGTTATCAGACCGTGTAACCTCAATACAATTTTTATTTTGCAAATTTGTTTTATAATTTACGTTGCCCGCTAATATATGCTCAATGTAAAATCTACTATGTTAAAGATTTTTGTGGTTTAAAATATATTTTATTAGTATTCCATATAACATGTAATTAATAGCTTTTTATTACAAGAACTATTAATAGTTTAGTCAGCTATTTAGTTTACTTTAGGAATATATTTACTTACTTAACATAAAAACCGGCCCTAATTGTCGCATTGCTGTTTTTTTAACACGCTTTTATTAACTTGGGTTGTAACTATCTATCTATCTATGTAACGGAATCTTTGAGCCTAATTTTAACCAACTTCCAGCTATTCGATTTCTTTGAAACTTTGCACACGTGTCAAGGACCGATGAAGATGCAATAATTTAAAAACAGTATCCCGTTATCTTTTTTTGAATCGCCAGGAAAAAAATTCCATTATATTATAAAAACAACACCTAGGATGCCATCTGTTGGCAACATTTCAAACTTTGCCATTAAATGAAGAAGAAATTTTTTAGTTTTTACACAATTTGGTTAGTTGCACCATTGGTGTTCAATTTTTATGAACAATAAAAATATAGGGTTAGTTGCACCATTGGTGTTCAATTTTTATGAACAATAACAGTTAATAAATGCCGTTAACACGCTTTTTTATTAACTTGGGTTGTAACTATCTGGCTATGTAACGGAATCTTTGAGCCTAATTTTAACCAACTTCCAGCTATTCGATTTCTTTGAAACTTTGCACACGTATTAAGGAAACATGACAATGCAATAATCTGCAAACAGTATCCCGTTATCTTTTTTGGATCGCCAGGAAAAAAATCCATTATATTATAAAAACAACACCTAGGTTGCCATCTGTTGGCAACATTTCAAACTTTGCTATTAAATGAAGAAGAAATTTTTTAGTGGGTTGCAATATATTGGCAACGGTCCAAACATTGCCTGGATTGCCATCTGTTGGCAAAATTTCAAACTTTGCTACTTAATGAAGAAGAAATTTTTAGTGAGTTGCAATCTGTTGGAAAAATTTTTAAAATTTGCCACTCTTGTTCATTAAAAAAATTTTCGCCATTTTGTCAAGAGTAGCAGAAACTAAAAAATGAAAAATAATTAATAGTTGAAAAAAACTAAAAAAACACGCTTTTATATGCAACCGAACTAAAAATTAGAAAATAATTTTTCATTAAAAAAAATATTGTCATTTCATAGTAAAAAGCGTGGGGTGATAAATATATTAAATGTTATAATTATTATATTTGCAAATATCTATGATGGAAAAGTTATGAAAAAATAGTAAAATGCACCCCACGCTTTTTACTATGAAATGACAATATTTTTTTAATGAAAAATTATTTTCTAATTTTTAGTTCGGTTGCATATAAAAGCGTGTTTTTTAGTTTTTAAACTATTAATTATTTTAAATACAATTAAGTAAATATGTGTCTAAAATAAACTGAATTACAAACATACCTATTATACTGGGGGAGCCAACGATGCTAATTGGGGATTTACTAGAGCGTCATAAAGACCTATTGAGTTGCAAAGCTTAGATGATAAGAAAGAATAAATAATAGTTTAAAAAGGCTAAAAAACACGCTTTTATATGCAACCGAACTAAAAATTAGAAAATCATGTTTCATTACAAAGAGTTTTTATTACAGTAATAAAAGGTCAAACAATGAATCATAATTATATACCTCAAAATAGAATTATAATAAAATTTAAGATAATAACAGAATAATTCACTTCAGATTAAAAAGCGTGGGGTGCATTTTACTATTTTTTCATAACTTTTCCCTCATAGATATTTACAAATGAAATAATTATAACATTTAATATATTAAGCACCCCACGCTTTTATTCTGAAGTGGATTATTCTGTTATTATCTTAAATTTTATTATAATTCTATTTTGAGGTATATAATTATGATTCATTGTTTGACCTTTTATTACTGTAATACAAACTCTTTGTAATGAAAAATTATTTTCTTATTTTTAGTTCGGTTGCATATAAAAGCGTGTTTTTTAGTTTTTTAAAACTATTATTTATTTTTCATTTTTTAGTTCGATATATCAATTAGTTTTCTGCGGACATGTGATATTGAAATGTTTCACGAACTATTTCGTAATCTAATCATTTTATTTAAAGCTTCACTGTTGCATGGGGTTTCAGAACGCAACTACTCCGAACAAGCCTTATGCTGAGAATGCGCATGCGCAGATCGCGCACTAGCTCTTTTTCTGTTACTCTCCTACAAAAAATCTATAAAGGAATATTAAAAAGTTATAATTTATCTAAGATAGCTGACCTGTGCCCACTTCGTTGGGCGTTAATATCTGAACTTTTTGTTTATTCATAGTAAAATATAGCCTATAACACTCCTGAATAGTGTAGCTTTCTGATTGTGAAAGAATTTTTATGATTGGTTCAGTATTTCCGAAGATAAGCGGCTACAAACAAACAAACTTACAAACTTTACCTCTTTATAATATTAGTATGGATCAGGATAAGCGGTAAACATTAATCAAATACTCACAAATGTCTTAATTAAAACTTAGAGATGTACCGCATCCACTTATCTGCGACACCAAGTAAATGACAAATGGAATATTTCATATTTTGTTCCTAATTGCATTGTTGACAACAAAGGTTTAAGTTAAGTGTCACTTGAAAACATATTTACGGATTTTTGTTGTCGGATGCCGACAATAAGAAATGAATTACTTTAAATTTAGATAAATAGAAAATATAATTATAATTTTGTTTATGTTAAATAGTAATAACTAGGATATATCGGAGACATGTATCCGTACCCGTATCTGCGAATATCAAAGAGAGAAATTAGATCTATTTTAGTCTATTCTATTTTTTTCTCGGTTTTGGTCCCTTCAGGTCCAATCCACCACTCTCCCCTTCCGGACTATGCTTTCCAGGGCTTCGTCGGCAGAAAATCTGGATAATCGAGCTCGTAGCTCCCAGAAATTCCAAAAAGAAAACAAATAATTTAACAATCGATGCAATGCATAAATTATCGGCTATCAAACCAAGATCTGCTACTGGTGTTACGTATAACCTTCACTTTCACTACTGATAGTTCCCATGGAACGCCCATCTATTTCCCGCCATTTGAGAAATACCTCGTGTTCACCACCAAACAGGATACCATCAGCTAATAGGAATCTTCGCTCACAGCGCTTAGATCCAGAAGAAAGATGCCGTCAATTTAGCGTGAATCTTTCCTTGATCCCCGAAGGTAAAAAACGTTCGTACGGCACCTCTAGCCGCCACTCCGGGAAGAACTTTGTAGTCCTTTACGCACGTCCGCACTGTCCGGAGGTCAAACAAAGAGTAAGAAATCAGATCTGTGTAAGTATGTGTACTTACTTTGCAGAGTAGGGTCGTATTCGAATACTTAGTATTCTGAATAGTATTCAGAATACATTTTGCCGGTATTCGAATAGTATTCGAATACATTTGTGTCTTTGGTATTCGGTATTCGGCCGAATACTTTTTGATTAGTATTTGAGATTCTGTATTCGAATACTTTTGAAGTATTTGACGAATACTTTTTTGAGTATTCGAATACCGGCAGTTCCGACTATTCGAATACCGGAATGTGTAAGTAGTATTCGAATACCAAAATTATCAGGAGTAGAATACCAAAAGGGACAAAGGGAAAATGAGATGAGGACTTTTTTTTGCTCTTCAAACTTCGGTTTTTTCTTTTTCTAGTATTCGAATCTTTTTTTCAGTATTCGAATACCGATTCCGGTTGTTAATTCCGAGTATTCGAATACTTTTTTCCTCCATGTATTCAAATATTCGGTATTCGAATACGAATACGCATACTGGAAAAAGAAAGTATGCGTATTTGTATTCGAATACCGATTTTCAGTATTCGACCCAACTCTGTTACTTTGTAGTATTGCACTAAAAGCTCAAAAATAATTCGGAAAGTCCTAGCTACCAGATCGCACCATACTTCTCATTAATTTGGGGTATTGAACAGACAAATAATGAAACCGTCGGGCGTAACGTATCCAGGGTAAATATTATGATAGAAATCTTAAGTGCACAACGATTTTCTTAGTTGCCTAATCAATATCCCAGATTGATAAGAAGATTGGTGCGATCTGGTAGTTAGGACCAGTTTTTAGTTTTGTTGTTAGTTGATACTTCTCATTCTATTAAGTTCATTTAATGCATTACTATAACTAACCAGAACTAATCAACGATTCTATATTGAAGTAGTTCTGAAAAATATGTAATTTACCATTTTATGACGACTACCATCTTGGATTTTATTTTTTTAATAGTGAGCTCCATTCTACCAATCAATCCCTTTCATTTGATACTCATATTAAGCTAGTTGTGGAAAAAATATGTAATCCGTCATTTTGTCGCGGCTAACTTGGATTTTAATTTCTTCATGGTAAACTCTATTCTACGAATCAAGCTCTTTCATTTGATACCCGTATTAGGGTAGTTGTGAAAAAATACATATGTAATCCGCCATTTTGTCGTGTCGGCCACCTTGGATTTTAATTTTTTTATAGTAAGCTTTATTCTACCAATCAAGCATTTTTATTTGATAGCTATATTGAGGTTATAGTGATGTAATATCTGTAGCTTAGAAGCAGTTGGGCTGAAGTCCATTTTTTAAGAAATGTGTTTTATTATTGTTGTTGTACCTCAAAGTCCACTTCTTAAAATTTAAAGGAGAGCAAAAATCTGCAAACCTTAAAATTTCGAAGTAAAGTTATGTCCTTTAAAATTAGGTGATAATAAAAAAATAATAAATTAAATAACAAAACACATCTCTCTAAAAATGGACTTCAGCCCATCTGCTTCTAAGGTACAGATATGTAATCCGCCATTTTGTATCGGCGGCCATCTTGGATTAACAATCATAAAGAATGTATTATATTGTATTGTCATCAAAATTAAGAGTGTATACGAAATTTCAGAGCGATTGGTCGTCAGAAAAGGGGGCAAATTCCAATTACTAAATTTGACCCAAATAGTATCAAATAACAAATAAATAAACAGGCCAAGTTCGTACATACTCCAAGTCAGCAGACAGATTAAGCAACTTATTTTGGTTGGTTTTTATCAGTTTATCTAAAACGGCACACTATAGGGTGTTAAGGATAATTTTGGACAAAATTAGATATCTCAGGAAGTAGATATTCGATTTTTGCACGAAAATGTAGTTGATGTAATTACCTATCCAAGAAAAATAGTCTCTAAAAAATCGTAAGTGCACTGTGGTTATATCTCATTAAAAACTAAAAGATTTAAGAAAAAAATGTCTTTTTATCATAACTTACTACCACTCCAGATATTTCTAAAAAAAATACCATCAGTAGCGTAGAAACAAGATTTGTATTTTTTTAAGAAAAAGTAGAACGCCACTGCTTTTCTTTGAATTAATATTATTTTTGAAATACTTATTTACTTTAGGGAAAGTTTGGTCTCCTGATATTTTTCCATATAACGAAAGGTTTTCGCTTAAAAATATCCATTTTGATGTATGGAAAAATCGCTAAAATCTGATATCGCATAAAAATAGAATGGGTATTTCAAAAAAAAATGTAAATTTGAAAAAGAAGCAGTAGCGTACTATTTTTTCTTAAAAAAATAATTCAATACAAATCTTGTTCAAACGCCACTGGTAAAAAAATAATAATAGTCTGTGTACCAGGGTATATGAAATGTAAGGAACCAAAAATACCTCAAATGCTGTTCTTTAGTCGCGTGAAAAATAAAAATAAAAACAAATACGATTAAACATTCCAACAGTTCTAGATAATAATTATTTTCCGGGAATAAAAAATAAACAACAAAATATTCTCTTGCAATTACCGGCTTTTTATTATTTCGAAAGAAACTTTCCTAATCACAGATGTAAACAAAAGTATTAATAATAACTGTTTTTGGAATTTGCATGAATAATTTTAAAGTGACCCATTTTTACTGTTTAAAAGGAATTCTCATGTGTAATAATAATAATTACCAATCTCTGTAAAAATTCGTATGTATTAAAACAAAGTATTTATTTTATCTTTAACCTCTTCCTATCCTTGCATATTCAAGGGGAAAGGAAGACCTCTGCAGGCAGCAGGTTCCACAATGTAAAATCTCTAGGGAGAAAAAACAAAGTGGAAAGCTCGGAGCCTGTTCATGTGGATTGTATCGTACCTACAAGCTAGACAATTTCTCGAAGCACAAACCGTGGAAGTATCAACAAAACAAACAAGATTTCTATTTTTTATTATTATTTTTTGCATGTAGAACATGTCCCTAATCTTTTAAATTAGATTCGGTATCACCCTGTATGTATCGGCCGATAAAATATCCGAAACTTATGATCATAGAGTAAATATACTAGAACTGAACAATCTATTCCAAACTAAAGGTTTATAACTATAGTGAGTTATACAGTGTGTCCAAATTTTGTAAGAAATATATTGGGATATTAAAAACGATAGGAGCGAGAAAGATGGTTACATGGGGAAAGTTTTGGGCGATGTAACCATAAATCTACGGCTGTATCTTGTTTGGTTTATAAGTTATTAAAAAATTAATTAAAATGTGCATTTTGAAAAAGCGGTGCGGTTTTTTAATTCAAATAATTTTTGAGATCTGTAAAAACATTATTAAGAAACATTTTTAAGAGTAAAGCATTTTTTGGTCACATTTTAATTTCAGCGCTTTGGTTTGAGGATACCGTCATCAATTTTTGTATTTATTATGGCGACCTTTGTGTTTTATTGCAAATTTTTAAATAAAATAATTAAAGGGCATGCCGGAACAACGTTCTAACGGACAGTCTGGTCTAAAGTTGAATTTCCATAATATCAAAGACAATTGTAGTGTCACTATAGACTAACCAGAACAATGCTAAATTTTTGGCATGAGTTTGGACGCTGGCTTAGCTGAATTTATGAAGCGGTAAATTATACGTACTGTTTAAGTGTGTACTCGATGGATACCTGCTTCATAAATTCCACAAAGTGAGCGTCCGAGCTGATGACCAAAAATTTAGCATTGTTTTGGGTGTCTATAATGAAACTAAAATTGTCTTTGAGGATAAATTATTTTTATACCCATACGCATAAGCCCCCACCATTTTACGCAAATCCCTCACAATTTTGTCCTTGTGGGGATGTCAAAGCGGTTACACACGACTTTATATCCGCGTAACAACGTTCTACATATGTGCCCCCGCAAAAAACTCCCATTTATTTCATTAAAGTGGGCCAATATCCTTGTAAAGTCAAAAGCAGGAGCTCGATAAAAGGGAGGGCTGTGGGAGGCTTAGCCTCCCCCCAAACAGCGATTAACCACACCAGTTTGGCAATTAGACCTCACAAAATAAATACCCTTAAATCATGTTCATTTTTTAAAAAGCCTAAAAGTTGTTTAAAACCCTACTGTCCTTTCTCTAACCACGTCACAATAAAAGACCTTTAACCCATTACACGTATAACAAGGTCGTAAGAGACTTGTTTCCGTGTAAAAACGTTGTAAGAGACATGTATTTAAAACGTTGGTTTATGTTTTTTTTTCTTACCTTCAGAACTTCTCATTAATGGTTCATAATAAGATGTTTTGTATTCTAAATACATTAAAATACCCATAGGTAAGCAACCCATTTTTTTTAGTTGAAAGAAAAATATAAAAATTGTTTTTTTCGTTTTTCTTAAAACTAAACTTTTGGCGGTTAAAATGTTATTACATCTTATACGCATTAAAAAGTCAACCCTAAATAAACACTTAATTGCCAATAAATTTTACATGCAGGCGAATTGCCGGCAAGCATACAAAAATGGCGGCATACCAATCCTGATTAAATAAAGCACGCGTTTTTGTTGCAGGCAAATAAATATTGGATTTTTGAAGGCAAACCTTCAACGCATATTCATACTTTTTAAACCATATTATTAACATTGGTATTTAACTAACATTAAAGCAATTTTTTGATCTGTTTTATTTATAAATAATGGCAGCTAAACAACATTATTTTATGTTTTTTACATAATTTAAAGGAAATGGCCTTTTATAACATTTTGTTGTTAAAAATCATGCAAATAAAAATTAGATCAAACAAAATGTTTATTATGTATTTTGGAGCGAATAAAAATAAAATGATGGTAAAATTAGCTACGTTAATTTCGACCGAAGGTGACCGCTTTGTGCATTTGTTTTCTACGTGGTTTTCTAGCTTTTTAGTTTCTTTTTTAAAGAAAAGAGTATTTTAATAGACATAATTAAATGTATTCATTACCTAATAAGTGTTTGTTGTGTGATGGCTAGTCGAGAAGGCAAGATATTCAAGTAGACTGTTAGGAGCTGTAAACATTTTGTTTAAAACTTTATTAAAAGTTTTAAAGACGTGTTAATAAAAAATATTATATATATTTAATAGTTTTTTGACATACCGATAGATGGCGTAATGGACAATAAACTACAACGTATCTGCAATATCTTCCCTTTTTATCGTCTAAACCGTACCCATTAGACAAAAATAATTCGAGAGCGGTCTGCGGTAGGTGATCTCTCTTAGCTTTGAATGAAATATCTTCGGCTAGTGTAAAAATCTGCATCTCCAAGTTGGACAGTGTTCCGAGAGATGGTACTTTGCATTGCAAGGAAATTGCATGCAGTAAGGAGTGTTTTCCTATTTTAATTTTCAAATAAAATATCGCATTATTTTAGCTTTTAAAAAAAAGTATATGCGCCAATTTTCTTCAATAATACGTCAGCTTGCTGCTTTGGAGTATCTGCATTTGCCCACTTTCGTGTATTTTTGTTATCTTTTTACCAATAACTTATTAATGATGGATGCCATCATCTTAAACGCGTTTTTTGCCAATAACTTATTAATGACGGATGCCATCACATTATCTGCAACACGTGGCCCAATAACGGCCAATTGCCCACTTTCGCGTCTCTTTGATACCTATTTGCCAATGCCTTGCCATTAAAGAGTGTTGGCAATGCCAGTAAATTAAATGTACAACGCCGGCAAAAAATGTTATATGGGTTTGTATTCTTATTACTAAACTACTTGCATATGGAAGTTTTAAAAAAGCCAAACAAAAGGTATTAAAAAAAGTAACAAAATTAAAATACAAACGTTAAAAAATGTGTAATAAGTATATGTTTTCACAGATTATAATGTAAAAATTTAGTTTTTGAATGGCGTGCGTGCCAATTTACAGACACGATGAATTTAGATTTTGTATGTTATGTTATATGTTATGGGTAATAAAATTTTTAAAAAATGTTTTTTCAGCACATATACCTATTTTGGTAGAAAGTTTACAACTTAATAATAATATTAAATATTTGAATGTGCAAATGCACACAAAGTAAATATCCATCGTTGTTGAGGTACATAACTTTATAAAAGTTAGAAATAAGCTTGCATTAACTCTTGAATCACAAATTATCAGAATACCCAGATGCGAAACGAAGCGTGTTCGTTGAAATCTCTCACCACTATCGTCCCTCCCACTGCGTGGTGGATATACACCCACGATTTAGTACGTGACCTAATGCTCATCTAGGTGTCAGTTAGTCCCATACTTTTGTTGATATAGAACGTGAGCATAAGTTAGTTAATTGTGTTTAGTTGATTGTGAACTTTTATGTTTTTTATTATTAAAGTGTTAGTATATGTAAATGTGTATGTTAAATTTTTTTACCGTTTAATATGGGATATAAATGTGTATATTTATTCTGTTCCTCCATCACCGGGAGCGGATCACTTTTAGATTTCCAAAGGACCACTATTATTTTAAGACTATTTAACATAAATACAAAGCTTTTACAAATTACTTAGATATGTTACTAAAATTATTGATATTAATCAGTATGTGCCCAAACAGAGAAAAATATTTTTTATTTATAGCCGCACTGCCGTTTAAAAGGCTATATTTCAAATTTAAAAAATAAGGTGTTTTTCAGTATTAAAAAAAATCAATTAGGTTTGGGTATTACTAAGGCAACATCTGCATTGCTTTAAAAGATTGCGTCAGGGTTTATTTAGAAACTTGTGTTACTCGGCTTTCAATTATTCTGTTTCAATCCCAAGTTACACAAAACTTTTTAATACACAATTAACCTAAAAAACGGAATACCATTAATTAATTTAATAAGCAGTTTTTAGGCAAGGTTTTTTTTTAAATGGCTTTTTGTTAAACATTCTAAACCCCCATTAGTTTAATCGTTTTTAAAAATGTTTTGTGCAACCAGGTATAGACATTTTATTTCAGGTTGATCCAAACGTGACATCTACTAACAATATTTTACCGTTCAAACAATGGGTAAAATTTTTAGTTTGTAAATTCCCAATTTGTGTATTATTCTTTTGTTCCGTTTTCCACACATAAAAAAGCTGCATAATTAGTTACTATAAAAGTCTATCTCTCCTTAGCGCCTTGGTGCGGTTTAACCTTTACAAATTTAAAATATTACGATCCATACATTGGTGCAGATGTTCCATTTATTCTTTCTCAAGGTCATAGAAACAAGTAAGCGTTATTTGCCGCACTTTCGCATCTGTATATTCTGATAATTTGTGCTTGAATCATGGGTCATTATTAGTAATCAAATGTCAATTGTTTCTACAGCTAATGGCATCCGCAGTTATGGCCAACTCGGGCAAAAGTGTATTTTTTACGACTTTTAACCAAAAAGTTTAAAAATCCTCTAAAGTGTTATGCATCATAAAAAAATGTTCTTTAAAAATATACCAAAAAACAAAGTGGTTGCCATAAGAAAAACAAAAGTTCATAATAGTGTCTTAAAACTGAAAAGTTAAAATTAAAATCTGAACAAAGAAATGTTTTGTTTATGCAAATTTCAAAAATTATTTGAAAAAAACCTACAACACTTTCAAAAATGCATGTTATTCAATCTTTTTTAAATATCCTTAAAACCAAACAAGATACAGCACTCATTAAAACTGCATTAGATTAACAGTTGAATGGTCCACAGCTTTCCCCATTTGACCATCTTTCTATCTCTTATAGTTTTCGATATATTCCCTACCAATTTCGACCAGGTGTGGGTGTGGACGAATTTCTTAGACAAGCCATAACTCCTAGAATATTAGCCATATCAAAACAAGATCTGATATAGGTAAACGGTATGGAATAAGGAGAATTTTTACATATTTTTTACTTCGCAGTCACCTCCGGTTTAACCGGAAGTAGGCGGCCATGATTGGACGCAAATTGATCTAGTGAGCCTAGGTGATGTTAAAAAAATACAGTCTCAGAGTTTTGGTGACTAATATAAAATATATAATGAAACAATTTGGCAAATTGGCATTTTCATGTCAAACTTTTATTTTTCAAACAGCAACCCTTTTTAGACAAAAACCTTTCGAATAAAGGATTTTTTGAATCTAACGATACCAATGTATTTGTGATGATATTAAAAACTAAGTCATAAATAAAAAACTATGACCACCTAGACAGGGCCGTATTAACTGTTTGAGGCGCCCTAGGCTAAAATTCCCGGAGCGCCTATTTTCCAGCAAAAAAAAGGTCCTTTCTTTCGCAGCGCCTATCTAATTTGAGTACCAGGCGCCTTACTTTTCACCACCCGAAATAAAATTTGATGACCAAAAAAAAAGGTCATTCTCTCCCTTTCGCGCCTATTTTATTCCAAAGCACCTTATTTAATTTAATTAAGAAATTAGTCACCAAAAACCCCCATCCGACCTAAACTTTTAAAAATATCCCTGTCTAGCGCCTATTACTCCCCTGTCTGGCGCCGTAGGCTGTAGCCTAGTCAGCCTAATGGTTAATACGGCACTGGTCCTAGATGCAATACTACAAATGGCTCTCAAGAAATTAAGTAGGCGGAGAAACTTTTAAAAATGGTAAAGCAAAGGTCGGTCTATATAAGGTCACGACATTCGGCCATATTGCTTTGACGTGTTATGACGTCACATCTCCCATTTTTCGGCCATGTTGGTCAGTGCCGGAGATATACAGTTTATTGTATTAGTAGAACAACCGTTTACACAACAGTTTTTAATTATTATTAAGTTGTAAATTCTTTTACTTTAAATAAAAAACATTTGGAATTACATCCTTTCAACAAATATCACTTCCAAAACAATGCAAAATGAAATGCGCAAATTCTAGACGCCACTGGATTGATCATCAGCTTTGATTTTACCCAGTCTTGCCAACTTTTCTCCGTGGAGTGCCCTTCCTTGCGTCCCCGACCTCGAACCGCCTAAAAGTTGAGGATATGTCGCAGCCTTATAAATATAAACTAATCTTGATGGTAAGAGTTACTATTTAAAATTGTCTCAAGGAAGCCAAACATTTTTAAAATAAACAGGGTGTTTTATTTAAAAATTTAAAATTTGAGTCACTTCCGGTTAAACCGGAAGTAACTAAAAGTAAAAAAATATGCGCTTTTCTTACCATTTACCCTTACCAAATCTTATTTTGATATATCAGACCACTCTAATGAAGTTATGGTTTGTCTATATAGATTCGAAGACACCCGGTATGCTTGGTACCTAGGTACATAGTATGTGCTAACAAACACCCATAATCCATGTTTTTATTTGCATCAATTAAGTGTGGTCTTTATTTTATCTCTTTAACACCTCTCCCGAGATCAGTGAGTTAATTATGTGATAATGCGGTGCTTAGTAGCCGCTATCGGCGACTTAATTTTTTTAAGTGTTTTGAGTTTTTATCTCACCTCTGAAACTGATTAGGCACCCGACACGTTGTTTGGATTTTTCGGTAATCATGTTTCGTTTTTAATAGTCAAGAACATTTTTAAAAAGCGCAAATTCGGTACCCTTTGAGTATCATCACAAAAACATACATAAAAAAAGGCCGCCTGCAATCGGACCATTCTATTAGCCACAAAGGCGTTACCGCTTTGCACGTTGTGCCGCAGACGCGCCGATACACTATGTGGATAGGAAATCCATTATTTTGGGCTGCGGAAAAAGCAACTTTCTTTGAAATTTTAATGGCTCATGCTGTGTATTTCAAAGTAGATACTCCAAACTACATGTACGCAAAATTATAAAAGGATATGACGACTTCTATTGGGGTAATAAGAAAACTTGAAAATGTATTTTAAGTAAACATAAATATACAACTATTTAATCTACTTAGTTTATTATTAGCCTTGTTTACTAAAAAAGTAAAAGAGTTTAAATAATAAGAGCTATTGTTGTGTTTCCGATGCAGTCTCGTGAAGTCTCGCTACTTTTGTCAAAGATTTTTTTACCTTTTTCTTTATCAGTTTTTGTACTTACAATTGCCTTCCTACTTTTTGCTACTTCTGAGTGTAAGGACAGATACAAGATTTTTTTATAATTTACAAGGTTTTCCATTTTAAAATTTAATATGTTTTGTCCTACACTGTATATCCTAAAAGATAAAAGCATTCTGATGAAAGATATGGATTCTACAGAATCTACCCAACAAAACAGTGTTTTTTATTTATTTTATACGTTAAAAATAAAAAAAGTTGGGAAGATGTATCTCTATTACGCTTCTAAGAATAATTTAAAATTATTTTTCAGATTTGGATGGTCATATTCCTGAAACTAATTGAGATAGACACATCAAATGTAGTATTTTTTAAAGCATTTTAAAAGATTTTTTTTGGTGGTGATATAATATTCAGGGTATTCCATTTTAAAAATCATACCTATTGTCGTACCCTGTATATCATAATGAGATAATAATCATCGGATTACTGATTAGAATACTACCGAATCTTACCAAACAAGCTGACATTTCAGTTTATTTTGTACAAATGAAAATAATAATGCAAAGCTGAAGAGAGAGTGGAAGGGGTGTAAATTTACAATACTCATATAATAAGTTTTAGGTTCCCAAAAAGCATTTGTAATAATTTATAATATTATTCCAGTAAAAAGCACCTCATTTTAAGTTAGATTGGTAAGTTTCAGATTTTTGACCAAAAAATTAATTTCTATCCCATAATGCGATGACCAGCTGCAGATCAACCGGCATATCATAAAAGAAATATAGCAAAGGCGGCCGCGAAGACAAGCATGCCGATTTATTTGTTTTTAAACTTTTTGTGATTTTTTTTTCTTATCAAAGAGCACCGAATTTACATTTTTAAACAGGTACCCAAATATGGGATACTATAAACCCATTAAAAGTTAAACTTATTTAACAAGAAACTCTTTGGAAACTTTGATATAACATAGAAAGCAACAAAAATAATTCGAAAAAATCACAGATCCAGGCGTCAGACTCTGGATCCAGTGCAATTATTGTGCCCAGAGCCCAAACCAATGCTGTGGGTCTTAAGCGAGGTTGATACGGGACTTTAATACGAGGGGGAAGGAAATACCCCGCCAGCAGCAGAGTCTACCATCTAGATACACTAGGAATAAAAGAACGAATAAAGCGGGCCTGTCCAGTTGGACCGTATAGGATGCATATTACGAGTTTCTCTATTGGGAACCGCCATAAGTGAAGAAACTATACTGGACAAGTTCTCAGAGTGGAAGTACCCTATAAAAAAGCGATAAATTTTCCACAGGCCAACGATGAGCGAGAGAAAGAAGCCTCTCTGTAAGCGAAGGTTCATTTATGAGACAGTACACCCCTTTTTGACTTGATTCTTGTCTTCTGATTCTTTTTCCTGCTCTATCAGAAGCTTTTTAAATGATTAAAGGGCAAATATGGAATAAGCCCATATTACTGTGGTACTTGCATATGATCTGTCTGCATATTTGGATTTTCAGACGACTTTTAAACCAATTTTAATATTTTTTCTATTTAAGAAAGTCATTAGGAATCAAATACCGTTAAAACCTACAACAGAATATCTGAACCATCTCTAAAAGTTATAAAAACAGTATTTCGTGCACTTTTGTACAAAAATACGTATTTCTAAATATGAGCTGAAAAAGTTATGAGAAAGCGATAAAGCAAATGGTTACTACAAAGACGAAAGAGCTACCACTGGCATGTTACCTCTTCTACTCGCGAATGAGCATAAAAAAGAGACCAACCCCTCTAATTGCGTGTGTGAGTTTCCGTTCGAAGAGAAATGTCCGGTAATTCCATATTGGGGACGCTATTCCATGTTTGGTCCACTTCTAGTATTTTTCATTGACTTCTGAGTAAATTTTTTCTAAGGTTTTGCGTAAAAAAATAATACGCATTTCTCTGTATGGTAATGTTGCTTTTACGTGGTAGTTGATATTTTTTTGTTTTTAAAATCAATTGTAAAAAGTGTTTAAAAGGGCAAATCTTTTACCTTACTTTTAAAAATAGTTTGTGTGTGCCTTATTAAATTAAAAACTTGTATGTCATAATTCAAATTCATGTCGTATGTAACCCAGAATCGCCGTAACAACGGAAATCAAAGAAAACCTAAAAATATGGTAAAAAACGACAGTGAACTACATTTCTTATCAGTTTGAAATTAATTTTAATGCCACCCATTTTAACTTTAAATTGCAGATATGCATTTATTTATTTTATATTCAACAATAGCAAAATTCCGATGACAGCAGGTTCAACAATATAAAAACTCTGGGAAAAAAGAACGAAAAAAGTGAAAGTTCGGATCCTGTCCATTTGGGCAGTAAAGGAAAGCGTACGTAGCCACGAGTTTTTCTGTTTGGAGCTGCAAGTGAAAAATTGTACTGGACAATGCCTCAGAGCAAACGTCGTAAAAGTACCTAGAAAAAGGGGATAGATCCCCTACAGTCCGACGATGAGCAGGAAAAGGAAGCCTTTCTGTAAGCAACGGATTATTAATAAGACATACAGCTTTTCTTTGAATGGCATCAAGAATGGTGAGAGTTAAGGAGGACGCCATTCCCCAATATGTGTTGCATGTTATAATACTTACATGATTTATGTCAAGTTATCACCAATTTCTGTCATTTAAAACCAATTATTACCTCAGCAATACCGTACAACCTTCGGTGGTCTTTGCCTAATAGTGCCTGGACCAGAAATAAAATAGACTTCATTATAAGAACTCTTTAAAACCCTTTTTAGGGTTGTTCCTTTAGACGAGTCTACCACGAATATTCTTACCGCCATATATGGAAGTGGCGCCTTAACCCAGCCTGTCAATGTTAATGTTTCGGGTGTCGGACTGGGCAAACGCGTCACTTTTTTGTCGGACAAATTTACCACAATAGAGAATTATTGCAAGTTGCCTTATTAAGCTCGGGTATTATTCATATCGGCCTTATTTAAATAGTGCCTAAAAAAGAGAACATTTTTTTTGTTGTTTTTCTATTGTTTTGTGTTGTAGGGTTTTGTTTTACACAATTACAGAATTACATTTAAAAGCAAGGTTTTAAGTATTTTTACTTAGAACTTACACGAACAGTTCCGGAAGTTAAATAAGACCAAAATAAGGCACGACCTAAAACCGACATAAATAAAGCCAGGCACTATTCTTATTAAGGAGTCCTTATCTACCATGCATCTGCGCAAGCTCAGATGTCAAAATAAGCCCGGTATTATTAGTGCCTGGCCTTTTCTCTATTGCAGGAATAAGGCCAGGCACTAATAATACCGGCCTTATTTTGACATCTGAGCTTGCGCAGTTGCATGGTAGGATAAGGACTCCTTAATAAGAATAGTGCCCGGCGTCCGACCAACTTGGCTAGGATTTCTAAGCAGTTAAATACTAGAAACCCTACTCGAATTCGTCGGACCAACTGGACTAGGATTTCCTAAGCAAAGTTAGATCACCAGAAACCCTACTCGAATACAGCTCCAGATCTTGACGTATTGGAGTAGGGTTTTCCATTATTTATTTAGCAAAAAGGTTTGGAAATACTAAACTGTTGGACATTTAAACGGAATAATTTAAATTTTAGGTAATATTTTAAACCTAATTTTTGTAAAGTTTATAAAAATATTTTAGTCCGGTTCTCGGCAAATTTTAACGCAATAATTAGCCTTAATGATTACCTACACCGCAGCCTTGGTATTAAACTTACCTCTTATGTACAGAGTGGTAAATATGACGTTTTTTTTTTGGGATATTTTGTTGATCTGCAACTTTTTAAATAAAAAAATTTGAATGATCCAAATTTTATAAAAATTATATTATTCTTTCTGACAAACAATTTTGACAGATTTTGATATCTCTCGTAAATCTGAAAAATATGATGTTTTTACTAAGAAAGTGACATTTTAGCGTTATTACCCTGTATAACGCTGACTATTAGTCCTGTAAACTTCTACTGTTTGATATTTTAAGCGAAAAGCAACACTTTTAAATGTTTTAAAAACATTTATACAGGGTGGATATGTGGACAAAAAAGTAGATCTATGTGTAAAAGTAATTTTTTCAAAATATTCTAATTTTTACGAAAAAATACAAACAGAGGATTTTCTTTTGAAACTTGAATTTTATAAGGGGGGTTCAACAAAAATCAACTTTTTTCGCAAATTCCGAAATAAAAATTTCTTTACCAAAGTCTTCCACTTAAGGCCACTAGCATCTGGTATTTATTTGGTGTGGGTCCCATGTCCCAATTTTTAGATATAATAATTTGAAAATCATATATACGCCCGTGCATACAAGAAACATTAGGGCAATTTTTTCTATTACAAATAAAGTGGTATAATTCCTTATTAGCAATGATGTAACAATAACAAGAAATACTTAATGTAATAACGTTTAGTATTAACAAATTTTACTAAAAAGTGTTTTTAAATTCTACAGTACCTGCAATTAGAAAAACACCCTGTATACAAAAATAAATGTATACAAAAATCAACGGCGTAAAAGTTTTTAATGAAACACCCAGTATAATATTACAGATTCACTACGCTGGCATAGATAGTTAAATCTTAGATAACATATTTATACTTTTATTTTGCAGAAATTCACCAATTTACTAGAAACTTTAAAAACTCCGGCACAAATTATGACGTTCATATGTAATAAAACAGCCGGTAGAAGATCCCAAAAATTAAAGTGCAGCCAACATCTATTTCGCGACGAAAAGCCAGAGGTATTTCTGGAGGAAAATTCAGGCTGGTCGTCCTTCAAAATTGGAAAGTCCCTCCAATAAAAACGACCCCACAATATAGCGTTCAATATTGAAAATGATTTACCTTGTGCTAAAAAACACTAATTTTTTTTTTTAATAAATAATATCAATAAGAAATGAGTCTTTTTTAAATAAAAATATGCTATTGACATAAGGTTTTTAAATCTTTTGCTAAATAAACAATGAAAAACCCTATTCAAATTCGTCACGATCTGGAGCTGTATTCGGGTAGGTTTTCTGCTAATTAACTGCTTAGAAATACTAGTCCAGTTGGTCCGACGAATTCGAGTAGGGTTTCTGGTATTTAACTGCTTAGAAATCCTACCCCAGTTGGTCGGACGAATTCACGTGTTAATAAAAAATATTATATATATTTAATAGTTTTTTTGACATACCGATAGATGGCGTAATGGACAATAAACTACTACGTTTCTGCAATATCTTCGCTTTTTATCGTCTAAACCGTACCCATTAGACAAAAATAATTCGAGAGCGGTCTGCGGTAGGTGATCTCACTTAGCTTTGAAAGAAATATCTTCGGCTAGTGTAAAATCTGCATCTCCAAGTTGGACAGTGTTCCGAGAGATGGTACTTTGCATTGCAAGGAAATTGCATGCAGTAAGGAGTTTTTTCCCTATTTTAATTTTCAAATAAAATATCGCATCATTTTAGCTTTTAAAAAAAAAGTATATGCGACAATTTTCGTCAATAAGACGTCAGCTTGCTGTTTGGGAGTATCTGCATTTGCCCACTTTCGTGTCTTTTTGTTATCTTTTTGCCAATAACTTATTAATGATGGATGCCATCATCTTAAACGCATTTTTTGCCAATAACTTATTAATGACGGATGCCATCACTTTATCTGCAACACGTGGCCTAATAACGGCCAATTGCCCACTTTCGCGTCTTTTTGATACCTTTTTGCCAATGCCTTGCCATTAAAGAGTGTTGGCAATGCCAGTAAATTAAATGTACAACGCCGGCAAAAATCTTGAGTTTCGAGGTGAGTCCCAGATCGTTGCTCTTGATATATCCAAAGCTTTTGACCAGGTCTGGCATGCCGCACTTCTTAATAAACTTCCCCTCCTATGGTCTTTCAACTAAACTCTGTACTTGGCTCTCTGGTTATCTATCTGATCGTCGTATATCAGCTATTGTGGGACGGCCATTCTTCAAGCTTTCACCAAGTAAATGCTGGAGTCCCTCAGGAGCTCAGTTCTGGCACCAACATTGTTTCTTCTTCACATTAACGACCTTCTCTCGTCCACAACTAATTCCATTTATAGTTTCGCCGACGATAGTACCCTTTACTCAGTTTTCAGGTTCCTAAACCCATTACTAAACCTGACTTGGAAAACAAACGCAGAGCGATGCAGATATCTCTTTCGCAGGATCTTAATTTAATATTGGAATGGGGCGCTAAAAATCTCGTCCATTTTTATGCATCCAAAACACAATCATGTGTCGTGGGCTGTGGGGATTTATCGCTTTTTTATAGGTACTTCCATGGCTTCTCTTGCTCTTGAAGAATTGTCCAGTATAGTTCCTCCACTTACGGTTCTCAACAGAGAAACTCGTGGTTCCGCGCGTATGCATTGAAATACGAATAATAAGTTTTATTTTCTTTTTGCGAATTAAACAATAATAATCGCACAGGACAAGTTGCCAGATCGGAAGGCCGTTCACGAGTCCCGCCTCACGGGCGTGAACCGCATCATCCGCTTTGGCACCATGTCATATGTTTTGTCTACGGGTTTCAGATAACATTTTATTTCGCAGAACTTGCAGTTACAGTTTTGGGACTCTATAATAATATAATATATTTTTGTTATGCTATCACGGCCATACTGACGTTCGTCTTCTCCTGGAGACGATTCGGCCGCAACCTCTTACTCGTCTCTGCTCCCATCAGGGTCACATCCTAGGGTGTTCTGCCCAAGAACCAGTTCTGCAATCAAATATTATTTGATTCTCTCCAAATGAATAAAATCAGTCAAAACAATCAACAATCGTAACCGTACACACATAATCATGCTTTTCCCGCCATTTAGGCCCGGTTAAGTGACAACCGTACAAATATAATTATGCTTTTCTCGCAATTTAAGGCCCGGTTAAGCGACAACCGTACAAATATAACCATGCTTTTCTCGCCATTTAAGGCCCGGTTAAGCGACAACCGTACAAATATAACCATGCTTTTCTCGCCATTTAAGGCCCGGTTAAGCGACAACCGTACAAATATAACCATGCTTTTCTCGCCATTTAAGGCCCGGTTAAGCGACAACCGTACAAATATAACCATGCTTTTCTCGCCATTTAAGGCCCGGTTAAGCGACAACCGTACAAAAAAACAAGAATTTTACCTTCGACAAGGTCGCTCTCTATATCTTGGTCATCATCCAACAAGTCCTCGACATCCTCGGACGTCCACTCTTTCGGCCAAAGCCGAAGTTGCTCTGCAGCGAATATTCGTTTATTTCGGCCCTCTAATGGTACCACCGAATAACGATCGCCTCCCAACACGCCGGTTACTCGAAAGGGACCTATGTAACGCTTTTCCAACCGACCTAACCGCCTAGCTGCCGTAGATGCCAAGACATATTCTCCAGGTTGGTATTTCTTCGAATCAGTTCTTTTGTTGTCGAAACTTTCCTTTTGTTTTATTGCGTTTTCCACTAATCTAGCCCTCGCCTCTTTTACGTCCTTTTCGCGATTTGGCTCGGTCACAGGTCCTCCGCCAGTAGCCGCTACTAGTGCTTGGACTGCCGGGTTCAATGCTTCGATACCCAAAAGTAGACGTAAAGGGGTGAAGCTCGTAGTTTTTTGTTTGGTAGTGTTCAATATTAATTGAATTTTCCAAATCCTGCTCGCCCATTCTGACTTTTCAGACTCAATTCTTAATAAATTAGAAATTGTCCAAACGTAACGTTCGACCTGTCCGTTACTTCTTGAAATACCGGGTGTTATAAAATGTAAATCAATAAAAAAATGATCAGCGAGATTTTTCAGAGCTACCGTCTTAAAGTTCGTGCCACTATCAGTAATAATGCGTTTCGGGGTACCAAATATAGAAATAAAATGCTCAAAAACTGTAATTGTTTCGTCGCCTTGCAACGTCTTTAATGGACTAAGCATACAATATTTGGTAAAAGAATCTATGATAATCATAATATGTTTAAATCCATCCGTAGTTTGGGGTAATGGACCCAAACAATCGACATGGATAGTATCAAACGGAACTGCCTTTTTGTCGATAGGGAATAAAAATCCTTCCCTTTTTCCTCCCTTAATTTTCATTAAGTTACATTTTAGACAATGTGAAATATATTTTCTAACAAATTTGACCAATCCGGGAAACCAAAAAAATATTGAAATAGAGTTGACAACCTTGTCTACTCCAACATGACATTGTTCGTCATGAAAGAGCCTCAAAAGACCAAGCCTGCTACCTTTTGGAACATACCAACAAAGAGTTTCGTTGTCACCTTGACGAACCAAATAATACAACATGTTATCTTTTACACGGTACCTAGTATTGTCCATTTTATTATTATTACAACTTTCAATTAATTTTGCAATCTCCGGATCGTGATTTTGTTCAATTTCTGCCCAAGTACGGTGGGTAACACTATGAACTTTTAATTCGACAATTTCACTAGGCACGTTACGACTTAAGTAATCGACATGAGGAATCGAAGTACCCTTGCGATACTGAATTTCGTAATCATAGTCCTGCAAATCCATCCACCATCTTGCAATTCGAGGATTGATATCTTTTTTTGTTACGGTGGACTTTAAGGCATTACAATCGGTAATAATAACAAATTTAATCAGGCAAATAAATATTGGATTTTTGAAGGCAAACCTTCAACGCATATTCATACTTTTTAAACCATATTATTAACATTGGTATTTAACTAACATTAAAGCAATTTTTGATCTGTTTTATTTATAATGGCAGCTAAACAACATTATTTTATGTTTTTTACATAATTTAAAGGAAATGGCCTTTTCATAACATTTTATTGTTAAAAATCATACAAATAAAAATTAGGTCAAACAAAATGTTTATTATGTATTTTGGAGCGAATAAAAATAAAATTATGGTAAAATTAGCTGCGTTAATTTCGACCGACGGTGACCGCTTTGTGCATTTTGTTTTCTACGTGGTTTTCTAGCTCTTTAGTTTCTTTTTAAAGAAAAGAGTTTTTTTAACAGACATAATTAAACGTACTCATTACCTAATGTAAGTGTGTGTTGTGTGATTAATTGGTGATGGCTAGTCGAGAAGGCAAGATATTCAAGTAGACTGTTAGGAAGCTGTAAACATTTTGTTTAAAACTTTATTAAAAAGTTTTAAAGACGTGTTAATAAAAAATATTATATATATTTAATAGTTTTTTTTGACATACCGATAGATGGCGTAATAGACAATAAGCTACTACGTTTCTGCAATATCTTCTGCTTTTTATCATCTAAACCGTACCCATTAGACAAAAATAATTCGAGAGCGGTCTGCGGTAGGTGATCTCACTTAGCTTTGAAAGAAATATCTTCGGCTAGTGTAAAAATCTGCATCTCCAAGTTGGACAGTGTTCCGAGAGATGGTACTTTGCATTGCAAGGAAATTACATGCAGTAAGGAGTTTTTCCTATTTTAATTTTCAAATAAAATATCGCATCATTTGAGCTTTTAAAAAAAAGTATATGCGACAAATTTCGTCAATAAGACGTCAGCTTGCTGCTTGGGAGTATCTGCATTTGCCCACAGTCGTGTCTTTTGTTATCTTCTTGCCAATAACTTATTAATGATGGATGCCTCATCTAAAACGCATTTTTTTGCCTAATATCTTATTAATGACGGATGCCATCACTTTATCTGCAACACGTGGCCTAATAACGGCCAATTGCCCACTTTCGCGTCTTTTTGATACCTTCTTGCCAATGCCTTACCATTAAACAGTGTTGGCAATGCCAGTAAATTGAAATGTACAACGCCGGCAAAAAATGTTATATAGGCACCGTCCCGTATTTTTTTTACTCAACCCTGTATACTCCGGTCTGTACTAATTACTGTATAATTTTCAGCAATTTATGAGTCACCTTCTAGTACAAATACACTTTAAAAGATGACAGACTTGTTTCTCAACGACATATCGCCCAACAGAGGACCCATCTTGGGACAGCAGACCTTGAAGGACCAAATTTGGATGCCGCATATAGTTGTCAAAAATGAAAGAACTTCTAGCTTAATGGGAATGGACAGGCATTCTATATTAATCCATTTACTCATAAATTTTCTAAAAATAGCCCTTGCACGTATAACATAATCCATCATAAAATCCTCAAATATCTTTAATGAAAATGTTATTGCCATTCCGTTTACAATATTTCAACATAACGTCGCCTTAATTATTGTAAAACCACCTAACCAGAGACAACAATGAGACGAGTAACTGGTCCTACCAATTTGTCCATTGTATTTATCTCTTTCTGGTTTAACGCAAGTTCCAATAAATATGTCTTTGTCTTTCATCATGGCAGGCTATCGTAGATGGAGCAATCATCGCTTTGCCCTGGCTGCCAAGTTGTTTACAATTTTTACATGTAAACTTTAATGTCCTTTTTTGGCTCACATCTAATTAAGAGAAAGAAAATATACCATGAATCGAATATTTTTAACTTGACAAACGTTGCCGCAGGCAGTCACGCCGAAATGTTATTCGATATCTGTGTTTGATATATTTTAATGGCCGATTTGTTTTGGACAGTTTGTGCCACATTTTCTGTGATTTATTGTGTGTGTTTCATGGTTTTAACAATCTATCCATCTGTCTATCTATGTAACGGAATCTTTGAGCCTAATTTTAACCAACTTCCAGCTATTCGATTTCTTTGAAACTTTGCACACGTGTCAAGGACCGATGAAGATGCAATAATTTAAAAACAGTATCCCGTTATCTCTTTTTGAATCGCCAGGAAAAAAATTCCATTATATTATAAAAACAACACCTAGGATGCCATCTGTTGGCAACATTTCAAACTTTGCTATTAAATGAAGAAGAAATTTTTTAGTTTTTACACAATTTGGTTAGTTGCACCATTGGTGTTCAATTTTTATGAACAATAAAATATAGGGTTAGTTGCACCAGAGTAGCAGAAACTAAAAATGAAAAATAATTAATAGTTTAAAAACTAAAAACACGCTTTTATATGCAACCGAACTAAAAATTAGAAAATAATTTTTCATTAAAAAAAATATTGTCATTTCATAGTAAAAAGCGTGGGGTGATAAATATATTAAATGTTATAATTATTATATTTGCAAATATCTATGATGGAAAAGTTATGAAAAAATAGTAAAATGCACCCCACGCTTTTTACTATGAAATGACAATATTTTTTTTAATGAAAAATTATTTTCTAATTTTTATTTACCTTAATTGACTTGAATATTGACTTTATTAGTGATCACAGTGTATATATTTAATTGAAAGTTTTCAACAGATAATTTTAAGGTAAAATTGACATGGTTATCTGTAAGAAAAATCTTTATAAAAACAAATAAATGACATTTTTAATAAGGTATGTAATTATTGAACTAAACCCCAATATTTTATATTTATAGGAAACAAAAACAAGTACCTAATATTATGGGCAAAAATAGCACAGCTATATAATTTGAATTTGGCGGGCAAACGATAAAGTCGACTCACGCGCCATCTGTGTTTACCTTCTTTAAAGACAGACAAGCGAAGGCCCAGCAGCTATCTCTCTCTCGAATAATTTATTTACATTTAGTTGCTCGTCTCATTCTGTTCCTGACCTAACTACATTTTTAATAAAACATGCATGACATATCGGGATTTGGATGCCATCTTTAGCCTTTTAAGCTAAAGATGGCAATGCATGTTTTTATTAAAAATAAAGTTCGGGTGGTTTTACAATTAAGGTGGGGATAGAAGCAAAGGTAATCAAACTAGATTGAACCTACCAAAGTCGGTCTATATAGGGTCGCGCATTGACTGGCCATATTGGTTTGACGTGTGATGACGTCACATCTTCCATTTTTCAGGCCATGTTGTTCAGTGCCGGAGATGTACAGTTTATTGTATTAGTAGAACAACCGTTTACACAACAGTTTTTAATTATTATTAAGTTGTAAATTCTTTTACTTTAAATAAAAACATTTGGAATTACATCTTTCAACAAACATCGCATTCCAATCGATGCAAAATGAAATGCGCAAATTCTAGACGCCACTGGATTGATCATCAGCTTTGATTTTACCCAGTCTCGCCAGCTTTTCTCCGTGGAGTGCCCTCTCTTTGCGTCCCCGACCTCGAACCGCCTAAAAGTTGAGGATATGTCGCAACCTTATAAATATAAACTAACCTGAGTTGAACCCGTTAAATTTCGGAAGTGGTCCTCGAGGCGAAGTAAAAATATTGCAAGCATTCACCATCCTGTGGAAAAAATTGGGTGACATTATTGTTTTTATAGAAAAAATAGGCAACAAAACCAGGGTATGAGTCCTTATCGACTTTCTGACGGGGGGGAGCCATGGGCCGAGGAGAAGTGTGTGTGTGAGGTGACAAAAAACAAAATTTTTTAAGGAGGTTCAAATTATTTGAAAAGCAAAAAAAAAAGGTCCCCTAACCTCTTTTATTGTTTTTATTGTTTTCACCTTTCATTCTTTTTATAAAATAAAATTACACAAAACCTCCTTCCTACGTATTTGAAAACGTCCTCAGGTCCTCACTCTTCAATTCCATTATCAGCCTCGCCCATCGGACCAACCTTGGGACCCTCAATAAATGCCCATATTTGCCATTAGACATGTATGAAATAGAAAGGATGTCGCATCCAAGCGGGGAGGGGGGCATGCCACCCCCTATGACCGCCCCTGAACAAAAGTATAAAAATAGTATTGAGAAGTTCCAGTAACTGAAGGATCAAGATCATGTAAATTAGTGCAGAACTTGCTGAAAAATATGACTTGGCGATTTAAATATATAGATTTCTAGATCTTTTGGTTATAAACCGATGAGGGTAGAAAAATAATACTCCAAAACCTTGCTTTTTCAAATGTATTTCTTTAATTGTGTAAACAAAACCCTACAACACGAAACAATAAAGAAAAACAACTGAAATTGTTCCCCCTTTTTTTAGGTTAATGGTACTGTCAACATGATCTGCAATAACTCTAAATTATGGGTACAAGCACTATTTAAATAAGGCCGGTATTAATAATTCACGAACTTAATAAGGCAACTTGCAATAATTCTCTTTTATCGTGTTACTTTTTGTACTACTTAAAGTAACGTTTTTTTTCGTTACTTGACAGCTCTGAGCACATACAATGTATTAAGGGGGCATCCTTACAAATTACTTGAGGCATTTAGGGGGAGGGGTCGAGCTGAAGTCAAAAAAATAAACAAGAAATACAAAAATTGTGCAGCAGTGGCACCTGTAGTGCACAACATTTTCTAAGTTGTTAAAAATTCAATTATTAAGTTATCTATATTTATTTCCACAAGGCTTGGCTTAGAGTACCTCAAACAATCTCTCTTCCTACTTCTTTCCACCCAACCTTCTCAACTTTCTTTTAATCCATGTAACGTATGGGAAGCTTTGGTTAGGCGAGCTTCATACCTAAACAGGCTAATTTTATTAGCATCCATCATCAGAATGACAAAGGGTGCCATTATGCAAAAGAAACCCAGAGCCGTATGCAGGTAGGGGGGATGGCAATGAAGGCTTGCGCGCTGGTTTTTCTGAACATTTCAGCGTAAATATGATTTTTCTAGAAAAGATAAACTTGTTTTACTTCTTGAGCAGAATTACATACATAATAAAAACTCTTTAGTTTATATTAAAAAAAAAAAAAAAACTTTATAAAAACAATAGTGTACTTAATAATGACTCTTAAAATGTCAATTCTCCGTGTGGGGCAAATAAACGCAACTAAACCGTAGAGGGGGTGAGTAATATAGATTGAAGTAATGTAATTTGTTGAGAGCTGAAGTGCTATCGGATGACCAACACACTTATTCCACTTATTGTTAGAAATTACAAAGAGATTTTTGTTTAAGATTGTCGATTAAGATAATTCCCAAAAACCATAAAAAGCCCTCAAATATATATATTTGTAGCGATCCTAGGAGGATTCACGAAATAAACTGATGTCCAGCCTTTAACCCACTTTTGCGGTCTTTATTTTAAATTAATAATAATAATTTAAAGATTTTTTTTTTTTATAAAGGGGAAGAGATGCAAAAATATATTTAAAATTCTAAACTAAGGTACTGATAAAACTACATCTAATAGCCAGTTTTTATTCTTATAGTCCCAATTTATTTTACACTATTTTATTTCAAGTATTTTATATTTATTAGAAGGTATTCCTGTTATAATCTTTTTATTTTTGATTCCTTGGGTGATTTTTATTTTGTCTTTTCATATTACATTATTTTCTTCCATAAACCAGAATATAATATGTATTATGGTTAGACTCTATATTCCTCCAACATCTTCCTAGACTTTAAATAGTTTGGCAATAATGCCTTTTTGCAAACAGAAAGTCGGCGATAGATTGCTAGCCGTCGAGACGAGCTTCCAAAGGATAAAAAAATACTTATACAGGGTGGCCGCCGAGATACTTCGGATTGAATTATATGACTAATTTAAAAATATATATATTTTATTTACTTTGTCCGAATTCTAACGGTTCTTAAATTATTTAAGAGAAGTCAAGATAAATTTTAGAGTAATTAAATAACATTTTTGCGACTAGTTTGCAAATTACCTTAATAATTAGAACCTAAGTTGTTATTATGATAGTTCTGTTTGTAAAATTGTCATCATGCATTGACAGGTGTTGGTTATTTTTATTTTTCGCACGTTGTGTTAAAATCATGGGAATAAAATCTTGAGGCGTGACAACGTAGCTATGCGAATAAATAGTAACCGGCAACTGCTTTCAATGATGACGCTTAACAAACAGGCAATCGTTATTACATCTGAAGGTGCTGATATTGAATTGCCTATCAGCAAACTAGTCGCAGACAGTAATTTGACGCTACTAGAATTTATGTCTTGACAACTTTAAACCCAGATTAATGAAGAACCGCTAGGAATTTTGCTTAAAATTGGTTATAGAATTCATATCCGGCGGCCACCCTGTATAAAAAGGTAAAATTGTAAAAAAATGAGTTTTTTTAATATCTTAAATATTTTACCCAATTTTGTTTAATTTGCTGGCATTGCCAACACTCTTTAATGGCAAGGCATTGGCAAAAGGTATCAGAAAGTCGCGAAAGTGGGCAATTGGCCGTTATTAGGCCACGTGTTGCGAGATAATATGATGGCACATCCGTCATTAATAATTTATGATGAAAAAATGCGTTTAGGATGATGGCATCCATCATTAATAAGTTATTGGCAAAAATGCGTTTAGGATAATGGCATTTATCATTAAATAAGTACTGCAAGTTTTATAAGTTGAATGTCCCAAAAGTTAAATAACATATTTAGAATTTTGTAATCGAAAAAATGAGAAAAAAGGCAGGAAAACTTTATCAATAAAAAAATTACATAATATAAATTTTTATACCGTAACAATAAACCAAAAAGAAAAATAAAAAGTATGTAATAAAATTTAAAAAAGATAGTAAATCAAAAGAAAACACTTTAAAATAGTAAGTATTTAAGGGACACTTACACTAAATTTTCAGATCCAAAACATAGGGAGAAATATTTTAAAGGAGTTAAATGTCAAAAAAAAACTATTAAATATATATAATTTTTTTATTAACACGTCTTTAAAACTTTTAATAAGGCAACTCCCTGATTTCATATAATTTTTTAGGTAACTACAAATTTAAAAGGTTTTAAACAAAATGTTTACAGCTCCTAACAGTCTACTTGAATAACACGCCTTCTTGACTAGCCATCACCAATTAATTACACAACACACACTAATTAGGTAATGAATACACTTAATTATGTCTACTAAAAACTCTTTCTTTAAAAAAGAAACTAAAAGCTAGAAAACCACGTAGAAAACATTTGCACAAAGCGGCCAAACAAAAGCAAGGTTGCCTCATCTGTCAAATTGTCAAATCTTGTATTTCGGCTAAGGGAAATTTGAATTTATCACCTTCGGTCGAAATCGTCGAAATTAACCTAGCTAATTTTACCATCATTTTATTTTTATTCTCTCAAAAATACATAATAAACATTTTGTTTGACTTAATTTTTATTTGCATGATTTGTATCAATAAAATGTTAGGAAAAGGCCATTTCCTTTAAATTATGTAAAAAACATAAAATAATGTTGTTTAGCCGCCATTATAAATAAAACAGATCAAAAAAATTGCTCGAATGTTAGTTAAATACCAATGTTAATAATATGGTTTGAAAAGTATGAATATGCGTTGAAGGTTTGCCTTCAAAATCCAATATTTATTTGCCTGCAACAAAAAGGCATGTTTTATTTAATCAGGATTGGTATGCCGCCATTTTTGTATGCTTGCCGGCAATTCGCCTGCATGTAAAATTTATTGGCAATTGAGTGTTTATTTAGGGTTAACTTTTTAATGCGTATTAGATGTTGGCATAATATTGCCACCAATTGCCAATGCTTTACCATCAATGCCAATATGAAAAATGTATATTGCCGGCAAATCTTTTATTAGCTTGGGTTGTATGTATGTATGTATGTAACGGAATCTTTAAGCTTAATTTTCACCAACTTCCAGCGATTCGATTTCTTTGAAACTTTGCACACGTATCAAGGACCCATGACAATGCAATAATCTGCAAACAGTATCCCGTTATCCTGATTAGGATCGCCAGGATAAATAAATTCCTTTATAGATTTTCTTGAGTTGGGCTTCGACGGTTCACAAGATGCAAGGTTGTACAGTCGATCATGCAGTCATTTATCTGGGCTCGCGACTGTTTGCGGCTGGACAAGCTTATGTTGCACTTAGTCGTGTGAGATCATTAGACGGTATGCGGATTGAAGAACTTGACTGCTCTAAGTTAACGGGAAAAACCCCATGCAACAGTGAAGCTTTAAATGAAATGATTAGATTACGAAATAGTTCGTGAAACATTTCAATATCACATGTCCGCAGAAAACTAATTGATATATCGAACTAAAAAATGAAAAATAAATAATAGTTTTAAAAAACTAAAAAACACGCTTTTATATGCAACCGAACTAAAAATTAGAAAATAATTTTTCATTACAAAGAGTTTGTATTACAGTAATAAAAGGTCAAACAATGAATCATAATTATATACCTCAAAATAGAATTATAATAAAATTTAAGATAATAACAGAATAATTCACTTCAGAATAAAAGCGTGGGTGCATTATATACTAAATGTTCATAATTATTTCATTTGTAAATATCTATGAAGGAAATAATTATGAACATTTAGTAAAATACACCCCACGCTTTTACTCTGAAGTGAATTATTCTGTTATTATCTTAAATTTTATTATAATTTATTTTGAGGTATATAATTATGATTCATTGTTTGACCTTTATTACTGTAATACAAACTCTTTGTAATGAAAAATTATTTTCTAATTTTTAGTCAGGGACGTGAGGGTGTGAGAATTACGATTTCGGTTGGCAGTTCTGTTCAAAGTTGGTAGCATTATCAGCTGATGACAGAGTCGTGCCTTGTCAGAAGCTTTGTTTTGGTAAAAACTGTGGAAATTTGCCATTTTCATTTTCGTTGTATATTTTACAAGGATTTCCAGTTGTTAATGTTTTTGGTTAGTTTAGAGACTTCACATATTATTGGTTCGGACTTTTAGAGAATTTTGATAGTGTTTAGTCTGAATAGTTTTCAGTCATTCGTGTTTTTATATACATATGATACATGATGAGTGTCCGCTAATTAATGGTAACACAGAAAAACCACAGATTTCTTATACGAAAATACCCATTTAGGATTTAAACAAACATACCCATATCCAAAAGTTAATGATAAGGAAGATACGGAGTGTTAAAGGAATATAAATATTTTTTATTCATGTATTTCGATAATTTCTGATATGTTTTAAACATTTTAATAAAACTCGGTATCCAGGAGTTTTTAGCTATCAGCTATTTATATCCTGAGCAGTTGTAATTATAGCTAATACGATGTTATTGAAGGAACATACTTTCGGGTGCACTGAACAACTAAAACGTGAATACCTTAAAAACGGTTTGTCAAGACCGATTCTTATCAAGTATACTTCTTTTTTGGTGCAGAAAGCATAGAGAAGCTACTAGTTTACATACATACAGAGTAGCAAAAAATTGGGTAGTTTTAGAATTTTAAATAGTGTACCCATCACCCTCTAGTAAATTCGGTGCTCTTTGATAAGAAAAAAATCACAAAAAAGTTTAAAGCAAATAAATCGGCATGCTTGTCTTCGTGGCCGCCTTTGCTATATTTCTTTTATGATATGCCGGTTGATGCAGCTGGTCATCGCACTATGGGATAGAAATTAATTTTTTGGTCAAAATTCTGAAACTTACCAATCTAACTTAAAATGAGGTGCTTTTTACTGGAAAATATTATAAATTATTACAAATGCTTTTGGAAACCTAAAACTTATTATATGTTATTATAAATTTACACCCCTTAACATTATTATTTTTTATTGTACAAAATAAACTAAAATGTCAGCTTGTTTGGTTAATTCGGTAGTATTCTAATCAGTAATCCGATGATTATTATCTCATATGATATACAGGGTACGACAATAGGTATGATTTTTTTAAATGGAATACCCTGAATATTATATCACCACCAAAAAAATCTTTTTAAAATGCTTTAAAAAATACTACATTTGATGTGTCTATCTCAATTAGTTTCGGAAATATGACCATCCAAATCTGAAAAATAATTTTAAATTATTCTTAGAAGCGTAATAGAGATACATCTTCCCAACTTTCTTATTTTTTAACGTATAAAATAAATAAAAACACTGTTTTGTTGGGTAGATTCTGTAGAATCCATATCTTTCATCAGAATGCTTTTATCTTTTAGGATATACAGTGTAGGACAAAACATATTAAATTTTAAATGGAAAACCTTGAAATTATAAAAATCTTGTATCTGTCCTTACACTCAGAAGTAGCAAAAAGTAGGAAGGCAATTGTAAGTACAAAACTGATAAAGAAAAAGGTAAAAAATCTTTGACAAAAGTAGCGAGACTTCGCGAGACTGCATCGGAAACACAACAATAGCTCTTATTATTTAAACTCTTTACTTTTTTAGTAAACAAGGCTAATAATAAACTAAGTAGATTAAATGTTGTATATTTATGTTTACTTAAAATACATTTTCAAGTTTCTTATTACCCCAATAGAAGTCGTCATATCCTTTATAATTTTGCGTACATGTAGTTTGGAGTATCTACTTTGAAATACACAGCATGAGCCATTAAAATTTCAAAGTTGCTTTTTGGCCAAAATAATGGATTTCTATCCCATAGTGTATCGGCGCGTGTACATGCTTAAATAAAAAAGTTTTTAAAATTATTTTTAATTTCAGGGTTCTTCCAATTCACTTAATATACCAACTATCAATGCTCCGTTCGATGGTGAAAACCCCAACCAAGATTCCAGTTCATCAACCCCCACTCCAACGCAGCAAGTCTTCGCAGAAATGATACTGCAGGAAGTTGCGATCTGGATCGACAGGAAGGCCAGGATCGCGTTTCCTGTCGCTTTTTTTGATTTATAATGTTCTTTATTGGAGTTTCGTTTACGCACTGTAAATATTTTTAGGATAGGTTACTAGTATGGATGGTGAAGTTACTAGTTACATCCATAGTTACTAGAGAAAGTTGACATTTACGAGCGTCTATTCATTTTCGTAATTTGACGTAAGCACATGAAGACAAATGATAAAAAACTTTTATTAGTCTAGTTCTTTTCTACGACTGCTATGCTTTAAGTGTATAATTACTATACACCATACTTTGACTTTGTATTTTATTCATACACCGATTTATCTCAGTTTTTCTATGACAAATATGGCCTATTTTGACTTGTATTTTATTCATATACTGATTAAGTATTCCTCGTTGTTAAAGAAGGCTTTATTCTTTAATCGTCAAAAAAGGTTTATTAATTCTGCATCGAGAAGGCGATGATTTTCGGTTGCCGGGTAACCGTTCATTTGTTTTCCATATTTTACTTTCAGTCTGTCAAAAGTATTTTTACGTAAGTAGGCATCCGTCACTAGGCATTTTTGTACTGTCGTGGAAGTTATGTTGTGCCGAAAATGAAAACTTATAGTAAAAACACTAAAAACGGTATAAAATTAATTAATGAAGAGATTGTTTAAAGTGATGTAAATTAAATATTAGGTGTTACTTTGGGTTTAAATTAAAAATCGTCTGCAAATAGAAGGGGAAATATAATGCAAATAAGGTTAGTTCTATTTTTTTAGTTTGACGATGCATATTTCTAAAATTGCATTTAGACTCGTGTAATCAGCGCTCCAAAAAACGCACGGGTAATTTTGTAGGAACCTGCGGCAACTCCGATTTTGACGAAATTTGGTATACGCGGAGTTTTTGAGGGCTGATCACGATCTCAAAGAACTTTTGGCGGAAACGTTTCGTTCTTGATATATTTCTCATCAGACTTAAAATTTAAACTAATCCTAATTTTACAATATTCCCCTTCTTTTGCACACAGTTCTTGATTTAAAGCTAAGAGTGGCACAGAATATTTGATTTTCACCTTTTAAACGCCGTTTTTACCGTATTTTACATTATTTTGCATTAAATTGCATAGCTATACTTTGAATCATTTCAGTCCCAGTGCCATGAATCCCTATGTGTATGTATGGTTGCCGCATTATCAAAGAAATGCCACGCAATTTAATGCAAAAAGTAATGTAAAAACGTAGAAAAACGGTGTTTTAAAAAGTGAAAATAAAATACTTTGTGACACTTTAGCTTTAAATCAAGAATTGTGTGCAAAAAGAAGGGAATATAGTGAAAATAAGCTTAGTTCAAATTTGAAGGTTGATGATGAATATCTCGAGAACAAAACTTTTCCGCCAAAAAATCTTTAGATTCGTGATCAGCGCCCCATAAACCCTCGTATACCAAATTTCGTTAAAATCGGAGTTGCCGCAGGTTTCTAGAAAATTACCAACGCACGTATATCAAAATTGATCAAAATCAGTATTGCCCGGTGGTCGGTGGTGTAGCTAATATAGGGCTAAGCGAGGTAGTCCCCGGGGGCTATAAGCTAGGAGGACCCCTCGGAATCTGATTTACTAAGTATAAATAATAGGAGTAGTGAAATCTTTTTCCACATTTAAAATATACATAAACCAGAAATGTAAGCATGTACAGCTTTATTTTTAATGTTGAATTAAATAAAAACCATTTTAAATGGTGTAGGGGCCCTCCTTTTTTGCCCCAGGACCTTTGTTTACTTAATTAGCTTGTTGATGTGTTTTATTTTTGAAAAGTTAAGACCTTTGTTTTGTTTTGATTGCTTGCAGTACCTAGTAATTTTAAATATTTTACTTGGGGCCCTACTTTATTTCTTGCCCCAGGGTTTTGGTTTTTTATCTCACATTTTATCTAAATGTTAATTAGGGTTGTTAAAAAAAAGTAAAAAGAAATATTAAAGAAAACTTATACTTTCGCTTTAATGTAAAATATAAACAATTTATTAGTATGCCAAAGTACCAAAAAGTTCAGTCGTTAAAAAAAGAGTAATGACTTATAACGCCAAACGGTCGCAACCGTGTAAAAATGGTATTTTGAAAGCTGGGGCGCGATTTTCAAATTAGGAAGTAGAAACATAGGTAATAGTTCGATATAGCGGTTTTCGCTATTATAAGAGATTTTCGAAAAATTCTTTTTCAGGGCGTTTCTATGGGTCGATTATGACACAAATCTGTGTGCGCGTTTTCCAAAATCCATTTCTATAATTTATTATTAATAAAAACATATTTACGGGACGGTGGAGTGAACAGGGGTGCTGGGTGGGGACAAAACAGTATAAATCCAACGTCAAACACAAGAAAACATTAATATACTGCACTCGGGGCACATGAAAAATGTAAATTAATTTTGAAAAGTATTAAATTTTTCGAAAAACTATCCCACACATATGAGATATCTCGTCCGCCATTAATTAAAGAAGGAAAATTCATTTTGATCAGCTGATAACATGAAGTTCGTCATTATGAAAATGACGGTCTTGATAGAAGCAGCGTTGCCAAACTTCTTATGAAGAATTAACACCAAGCCTATTTCGGGGATTATCCACCATTTCCATGAGAAACAATGGTATTTTTGTAGAAATGCCTCCTTCTTTATGTTTAGGTATTTTCCTTTTTTCTCTACAAATTATAAAAGGAAGAAGGAATAACTTAATTTTTCATATGAATTTTGTCCTGTATCTTCCTTTTTTAAGCTATTGACACTTTCTCACTTTATTTGGCAACATTGCAAGACATTTACAGTTCTATTGCAAACTCTTCTTTTATGCAGTGACAGCCATGGCAGGATTGTTGTACTATTATTTATTTTTAATTTTTTTAAACAATTTTTTGGACATTTTTGCAGTAAATATCTTGACGTGTTTCGGCAGCGATTTTCTGTATTCCGATTCAAAATAACGAGTGAAAGAGTTTTAAATATCACCTATGCGACTGCTACCTACAAAGTGCCTAATAAAATATTTCAAATCCCATATATCAATATGTGGATACTTGAAGGACTCGAATAATGACTTAAAGTAATGGAAAGTACTTGAAATAATAGAAAGATATTAGTATTCTAAGAAAATTTAAGCAGTTTTTCGTTAAATTGTATTAGAAGAAAAAAAGTGTAAATTCTCTCTGCATAACAATTACTTACGTTAGAGTTTCAAATACCCAGTAAAGAAACTTAAAAATATTTTTAGTATTTTTATTGTGCCTTATTTATATTATATTTATATATTATACATAAAAACTCTTTATAATGACTCTTTTAAATACAGTGTACCCGCGGTAATCCTAACCCTGTCTAATTTGGGCCCCTCCTGTAATTCCGGCATGTATCTAGTACTGTTGAATATACCCACAAAATTTCGAGAGCAAATCTTCACTAATGCACGATTGAACGGATTGTAACTTTGCACGCGGTCCACTGTATTTTACGTACTACCCATGTAAGTACTGACAGCTCTACTCTTAACCATAAAGAGAAATTTTATATACAGTGCGTTTGTGAAATAACCCACAATTTTATTTAAAATTTTAGTATTTGTATATTGAAAAACGGCAAGACACTTCAATTGGTATTATTAGTTGGTATTTTTCTGTATGTCATATCCAAATATAATATAATATACCAGAATGTTCCACTCAAAAATTGAAGTGGGGTTATATCTATTATTTGAAACACCTTGTACGGAAAACAAAAAAAAAAAAAAAAGTGTATATTATTCTTCATATTATTTATTTATTAATAAACTTTTGGATATATCTATTGTTTTTATTAATTTAGTTTAAATGGTTGGCCACCATTTCTATATGCATATTTATTTTCGCATATGACAATTTTTTATTTTTCATATTTTTGAAGTTTCTATTTATCCATTTGAGGGCATGGAATAGTCTAACTGTAACAAACCATTTAATTAAATAACTTATTGGAATTGTTCACAAGGCGCGATGTAAAAACTATTTTTAAACGGTTTTACTTGACCTGTTTGTTATTATTTGAATTATTTTTGGGTCAAATCTAGTAATTGGAATTTGATCTCCCTTCCTGGATCTACCGATCGATCTGAAATTTGGTACACTTCCTTAATCTTGATTGACAATGGCAATATAACATATTTCTTTATGATTGATCAAATCCAAGATGGCCGCCGATACCAATGGCGGATTACATGATTTCTTCACTACAACCTTAATACGGAGTTGTGGCTAAAACACTTCAGATTGTAAGGCCAGAATCAGATAAATTAATATGGGCATCAAATAAGAGGGCTTGGACGGTGGAATAGGAACCCACTCAGAAAAAATTAAAATCCAAGCATTTAAGCCGCCGCCACAAGATGGCGGATTGCATATTTTTTTCTCACAAACTACCTCCAAATATGGGTATCAAATTATGAAAGGGTTTGGTTGGTAGAATAGAGCTCACTATGAAAAAAATAAAATCCAAGATGGCCGCCGCCACAAAATGGCGGATTACATTTTTTTTCTCACACATCTCACTATGGGTGTATCAAATGGAAGCGGCTTGATTGGTAGAATAGAGCCCACTATACAAAAATTAAATTCCACATCTATGGGCGTCGCCACAAAATGGCGGATTACATATTTTTCTCACAACTACTTTAACATACAATCGTTTGTTAGTTCTAGTTGGTTATAGCAAGGCATTAGGAAAGGGCTTGGCTGGTAGAATAGAGCTTACTATAAAAAATAAAATTCAAGATCGCTGCTGCAAATGGCGAATTCATATTTTCCACAACTACTTCAATATGAATCGTTGTTGTTCTGTTAGATACGTAGGCGCGAACTCAATAGAATGAGAAGGATCAACTAACAACAAAACTAAAAACTTGAAAATAAATTATGTAAAAAAACTTTTATGTTAAACGGTGTTATGTACCAAAAGCTAAAAAATAATTCGGTAAGTCCTAGCTACCAGATCGCACCAATCTTCTCATCAATCTGGGGTATTGATCAGACAAATAATAAAATCGTTGGGCCATTGACATTTCTTATCATAATATTTTTTTACTCTGGATACGCTTCAGTCTTTTAAAATATGTATTGTATGGGACTTCTACACAAGCGTCGATTTATTTTTCCAGCATGACAATTTCTTTCTATTTTTAACATATTTTCGAAATTTCCTGTTTGTACATGTGAGCGTATGGAATGGTCCTTTGTTCGCGGGTTCGATTCTGAACCGGTTCTGGGACTATTCGCATGCGCAGTGAAAAAGCAGCGTTCGCGTTTAGTAAAATCCCTGAATTTTTAGTAACAGTTCTGTGTTCGCGGGTTACAATGGAATCAGTTCGTTACCGGTTCGTAACCTGATTAGCAGTCCTGGGATTTTTGTTGGAACTAAAAGTTCAGTTCGGAATTTCATGCGCATTGTCGACATGGTCAGCTGTTTTCTGTTTTTGTGGTACAGAAATAAACCGTTGTATTACAGTTTATTTGTTTCTGCCACTTTTTATGCGGGTTAATATACCTGTTGAATATTTTTTTTTATATTTTTGTGATTCTGAGCAGTATATAAACAAAGGATTTTTAATTGTATTCCGTATGAATGTATGTATGCAATAAAATAAATAAAGATTTAATTAAAAAATATAGACAATATTACAAGATTTTACCATTTCTTGTTGTTTGAATTTTATCTTTAGTTAAATACACATACTTATGTTAAAAACGAGAGGAGGCAGGGAATCCCTCGTCTTCCGCCGAGAGACCTCGAGTGGCTTTCGACAGTATAACAATTTACCTTTTTGTTTGAATTTATTTTTTTGTATAGTATCCAATTTAACCATGAAAAATCCTAACCAAAAGGCTAGGTTAGAATACATCCTCAGCTGTATAGAAAATCGTTCGCGGTAAATAAAAATTCCGAACTAATAAATAACTAGACATGCGCTTTAAAACAATTCTAAACTCATTACTAGACCTGCGCGAACAAAGCTAATGTGGCACTTTATATAATGTTTGCCTAGTTGGAGGCACTGCTAATAAAAGAATATGCAATATTCGATCAAATAATAGAGAAAACACAACGGCCCAACATAACTAGATTTATACTTGGTTCGACAGGATCGGCGACTAATGGCGACAGAAGTTTAATTGTGGTTGTTAACCCCCGCCGTGGCGCAGTGGACAAAGCTTTGATCTTCGAAGCCAGAGAGGTCGCTGGTTCGATTTCAGCGGGGGAGACATATTTAGGTAGTAGTTATTTAAAAAACGACCGTGGGGGCACTAACAAGCGTTGTCTAAAAGGTGCTGTGAAATGCATAACGGCATGTTTCAGTGCGACAACGTTGACGGAACATGGCATATGCCTTCGTTGGATGTCAAAAGATAAAAAAACGCCCGTATAAAAGCAGTAAAATTTTAGCATTGTTGGAAACAAACTACACACCAACCACTTTTGTGGCCCATATCAACTTCAGCGTGGCCCGTGGAAACACGATCTAAAGCCTCGATTTCACGGTGATAGTACTGTTGTGAAAGTACTCATGATAATAACCTCGATAGTCCTATTATAAAATTGAGGTGTCCACACGTATAAGAACTATCACGAGTAGTAACCAATGTATTATTAATGTAGAAAGTCCTAATAAGGACAGCAGAAATTTCTTCAGCATGGTCCCTCTTTGCTCTGTTTTTAAAATCGGGAGAGCTTTTTCCGTAAACATGAAAACCTTTCATATTCTTCCAAAAATTATTATGTTAAATTGCCTACGGCTCATCTCTAAGCAGTTTCTACAATAATTTGTAAGATTTATTGTAAAAATCACGTACCACGTGCAATTCGTAAACAAACAACAAATTTTATCATGAAAGTTACGCCGAACTATCTTGGCAAGCGAGAAAGTGCGAAAGTACTATTGCGACATCATGATAGCTACTATGGGGTTATTTACATGGTGATAGTTACGATAGTTTATGTGACAGTTACTATCATGATAGCAACTATCGTGAAAACTATCACCGAGGCTTAAAGGTATATGCAAATATAATAGACATTTTCCACCCCTTATTTTGCAATTCCGTTGTGGTTAACGTTATTCTGAGACTGCGCAGTAACGCAAACATGATCCGTTATCGTTATTAACCATACCGGACTCCTTTAATTACAGATGAATACCGAAGAGCTTATCGTTATGGTTATCGTTATTGTTAAGCTGCGTGGTTGCCGCATTGTAAGAAATTTTAATATCAATTATTTAAAAGGTTGAAATTTTATTGCCGTATTAATTAAAATATCATTTATACAAAGGCTCTAATTAGCGAAAAATCTATAGCAGTAATAAATATCAAATAGTGTTAAGAAATTCAAACGGACTTGCACTTTTTACGGATATTCTAAATCAGTAATTAGTTTAGATGTTACAATCTTGCACACTTGCTTTTTATTCTGCTACCAAACTTAACCTTACTTTTGTGTTTTTCTTATACTGTATTGCTTGCATCTACTTTTTGTATCTTATGAAGAATAAAAGTGATTTTTCGTTAACTTTAAAATGCTTAATATATTAAATGTTATAATTATTATATTTGCCAATATCTATGAGGGAAAAGTTATGAAAAAATTAAAATGCACCCCACGCTTTTTACTATGAAGTGACAATATTTTTTTAATGAAAATTATTTTTAATTTTTGGCTGGTTGCATATAAAAGCGTGTTTTTTTAGTTTTTTAAACTATTATTTATTTTTCATTTTTAGTTCGATATGCATTTATGTATGTATCTATGTAAAATGCTCCAGTTTATTCACTAAAAATTCCTTAGCCATTTTGTCAAGAGTAGCTAAACCTGAGAAAGTTTGGATGTTGCCAAAGATGGCACAGGTGTTGTTTTTATAATATAATGGAATTTTTTTTTCCTGGCAATCCAAACCAGGATAACGGGATACTGTTTGCAGATTATTGCATCTGGGTCCTTAATATAAAAGTGCAAAGTTTCAAAGAAATTGAATCGCTGGAAGTTGGTGAAAATTGCTTAAAGATTCCGTTACATAGCCAGATAGTTACAACCTCTTTTATTAACTTGGGTTGTAACTATCTATCTATCAATCTATCTATCTGGCTGCCTATGTAACGGAATCTTTGAGCCTAATTTTAACCAACTTCCAGCTATTCGATTTCTTTGAAACTTTGCACACGTATTAAGGAAACATGACAATGCAATAATCTGCAAACAGTATCCCGTTATCTTTTTGGATCGCCAGGAAAAAATTCCATTATATTATAAAAACAACACCTAGGTTGCCATCTGTTGGCAACATTTCAAACTTTGCTATTAAATGAAGAAGAAATTTTTAGTGGGTTGCAATATGTTGGCAACGGTCCAAACATTGCCTGGATTGCCATCTGTTGGCAAAATTTCAAACTTTGCTACTTAATGAAGAAGAAATTTTTAGTGAGTTGCAATCTGTTGGAAAATTTTAAAATTTGTCACTCTTGTTCATTAAAAAATTTTTTCGCCATTTTGTCAAGAGTAGCAGAAACTAAAAATGAAAATAATTAATAGTTTAAAAAACTAAAAACACGCTTTTATATGCAACCGAACTAAAAATTAGAAAATAATTTTTCATTAAAAAAATATTGTCATTTCATAGTAAAAGCGTGGGGTGATAAATATATTAAATGTTATAATTATTATATTTGCAAATATCTATGATGGAAAAGTTATGAAAAATAGTAAAATGCACCCCACGCTTTTTACTATGAAATGACAATATTTTTTTTAATGAAAAATTATTTTCTAATTTTTAGTTCGGTTGCATATAAAAGCGTGTTTTTTTAGTTTTTTAAACTACATTTAATTTACTGGCATTGCCAACACTCTTTAATGGCAAGGCATTGGCAAAAAGGTATCAAAAAGACGCGAAAGTGGGCAATTGGCCGTTATTAGGCCACGTGTTGCAGATAAAGTGATGGCATCCGTCATTAATAAGTTATTGGCAAAAAATGCGTTTAAGATGATGGCATCCATCATTAATAAGTTATTGGCAAAAAGATAACAAAAAGACACGAAAGTGGGCAAATGCAGATACTCCCAAGCAGCAAGCTGACGTCTTATTGACGAAAATTGTCGCATATACTTTTTTAAAAGCTAAAATGATGCGATATTTTATTTGAAAATTAAAATAGGAAAAACTCCTTACTGCATGCAATTTCCTTGCAATGCAAAGTACCATCTCTCGGAACACTGTCCAACTTGAGATGCAGATTTTTACACTAGCCGAAGATATTTCTTTCAAAGCTAAGTGAGATCACCTACCGCAGACCGCTCTCGAATTATTTTTGTCTAATGGGTACGGTTTAGACGATAAAAAGCGAAGATATTGCAGAAACGTAGTAGTTTATTGTCCATTACGCCATCTATCGGTATGTCAAAAAAACTATTAAATATATATAATATTTTTTATTAACACGTCTTTAAAACTTTTAATAAAGTTTTAAACAAAATGTTTACAGCTCCTAACAGTCTACTTGAATATCTTGCCTTCTCGACTAGCCATCACCAATTAATCACACAACACACACTTATTAGGTAATGAATACATTTAATTATGTCTATTAAAAACTCTTTTCTTTAAAAAAGAAACTAAAAAGCTAGAAAACCACGTAGAAAACAAATGCACAAAGCGGTCACCTTCGGTCGAAATTAACGTAGCTAATTTTACCATCATTTTATTTTTATTCGCTCCAAAATACATAATAAACATTTTGTTTGACCTAATTTTTATTTGCATGATTTTTAACAATAAAATGTTATGAAAAGGCCATTTCCTTTAAATTATGTAAAAACATAAAATAATGTTGTTTAGCTGCCATTATAAATAAAACAGATCAAAAAATTGCTTTAATGTTAGTTAAATACCAATGTTAATAATATGGTTTAAAAAGTATGAATATGCGTTTAAAGGTTTGGGTTTCTTTTTCTCAAATCCAATATTTATTATGCCTGCAACAAAAACGCGCGCTGTATGTAATCAGGATTGGTATGTCATTATTTTGTATGCTTCGTGCCGGCAATTCGCCTGCATGTAAAATGTATTGGCAATTAAGTGTTTATTTAGGGCTGACTTTTTAATGCGTATAAGATGTTGGCATAATATTGCCACCAATTGCCAATGCTTTACCATCAATGCCAATATGAAAAATGTACATTGCCGGCAAATAGTGCTGGCGTAAAATTAATTAAAAATTAATAATAAATTAATACTTCCTGTAGGGCTAACCCGCCCCATAAGAAGTTCTGGTTAGTTCTGTTGCCTGCAACCGACAACAAACACCAGTTGCTATTCCTTTTTTTACAGAATTTAGAAAAATTCACTGAAACCAGAATTTTTTATGTGGGCTCTACAGGGGGTGTTATTTTAATTTATAATTACATTTTAATTGATTTTATATTAATTTACTTGAACATTATCTGGTGGGGGCGTTGCAATTTAAAATTTTTAGGTGACTGGGGATGCAGCTTAAGGGGTTGATAGAGGTGTTTTGAAAAATACTGTCATTTATATTTCCCCCAGGTTAGTTCTGGTTAGGAAAATTCTTAGTTTTAAGAAACGCACCTTGTATGTATATTGTACCCAGAGTTAGGTTAAATACTGAAATTCAGCATTTGAATACGAATCTTGAATACCGCTGGCTAAAAAGTATTCGAATACAGAGGATTTAAATACAAAATACTGACCAAAAAGTATTTAGCCGAATACCGAATACTAAAAAAACAGATGTATTCGAATACTATTTGAATACCAGCCAAATGTATTCTGACTAGGATTCAGAATCAGGGTAAAAAAATGTATTTTTTAATTTTATACAAATTTTTTTTTGTTTTAAACGGTTTTTTTGTTATTATAAAAACACAAAAACACAAAAATTTTTAACACCCTGTAGCTTAAAAGTTAAGACGTTTAGGACATATGTTCATATGAGCTTTTTATATATATATTTTTGTGTAGAATTACCCGTTAAAATATACAAACGTAATTTCCGGACACCCTGTATAAAGTAATCATCTAGTCACGTCACTTTGGGCAGCCCTAAATTTAAAATATTACCGCTGACCCCCTAATTTTTTATGGAAATAATACCAGTAGTAGGCCGTTCAAGTATTACCTAAGCACTTTAGGGGGCAGGGGGATGTGAGTTTTGCTTATTTTTGATGACATGGTGGGGTGGGGTTCTAGAATTACGTCAGCAGCAGCTTTTACTGTTTTACACATATGGCAATTCACCCACACACAAGGGGCGCAAAGAGTACTCCGCCGCTGGGTAAGCAGAGTGTCAAAATTGTTAAATTAAACCAATAGGGTGGCTTTATTTTGATAGTTTTGACACTCCGCTTACCCAGTGGTTAACTGGCTGAGTACTCCTGACTGAGCCCATGGTTCAAAACTATACACGTTTCCGGTGATCTCTACAAATAATGAAAACGTTTAGGTATAGTTGGGACCAGATTTTATTTATTCTGAAAGGGTTGCCGCAAAGTATCTAATGTAAACTCTTTTGTGAACAATAATTTATTGCAGCAAAAAATATTCAACCCGACGACTACGCCACGCGTTACAGGTTTTATGGTACGCCAGAGACCCAATTAGAGGATGTTTTTTTAAATACGTGATATGTACTTGTTTTCGCAATATTTTTATTTATTTATCTAAAAAATATGTAAGAGGCTATGTGCTTTTGAAAGGGTTTGTTTACTTTATCATTTTTCGTGCACTTCGCGGCATTGCTTTCAGAATAAATTGTAGGTGGTTTAGACTTTACTCGCTCAGTATCGAGTATGGGAATTACTGCACGCATGTCAAAATGTAGTTTAAAATGGATAAAGCCAAGTTACACCAAAAAATGTTTTAAAAACTTATGCAAATACAAAAGTACTACACAATGTAGTTACAAGCAAAGTCCGACAAGAAATTTGATATAGTTTCTAAGAAAATTCTAAAGAAAATTGAAGAGTTTGCAAGTAATGACTTGAATTAATCGAACCTACCATAATCTTTTTTTTTATAAGGTGAGTGTTAAAACCATTTTAGGTATAAGTACTTTAACTGAGGAATCTTGGTTCTTGAGTTTGGACCGCGTCAAATTAAAATCGTTTACCGACGTTTCGCCATCGATTGCTCAAGGCATCTTCAGGGATCTTTACTCTGCGAGACTGACTTCATAAGACAGGTTGACTCTGTCTACTATATAGTCACAATAATAAACTATGTTATTTTTTTTTGTTTCTGTATTTGAAAGGCTTGTTGAAGACATTAATATACAAACCAAACATTTAAAAAAGTGTTATGTTTGTACTATTACTTAAAATTGTAATATTTGTACCTTGCTCTATGTTAAATACCATGTCAGTAAAGTTTGTTTAAATGAATATTTTTATACATTAAAGTCTAGTCTAAGCCTACTCTCTTATTTCTGAAATTATAGCTGCTGCTTATAAAAGAATAAAAAAGATAAAAACACATTAAAAAACAAATGCATATACAAATTTTATGTAAGCATGGGAGGGGGGTAGACTTTTACATACTTTTGATGACATGGGAAGGGGGGTTATTATTGTAATAAATCTGCTTACGTATAATAGTTGAATGGCCCCTAGGGATGGGACCCTAACATATTACAATCTTAACGAATTTTACCGATGCCGGTTTCCAATGCAAATGATGCGGGGTTTTTATGAAAAAATACAATTAGAGGATTCGCTTTAAAAACTCGGATTTTCCCTGAGGAATGGGGCAAACCAAAGAATCAATTTCCTTCGCAAATCCCAAAATACAAATTAATTATCTTTACCAAAGTGGTTCACTTTAGTCCAATAGTATCTGGTAAATATTAGGGGTAGGGTGTGGGGTCCCATATGTCCCACTTTTATTTTTTAAAAATGAAAATTCTCGATGAGGCCTTAAATACTTGGTTTCAAAGAATATCGTACGGCCTTTTATAAAATAACAAAATAATATACACAAAATTTTGGGAACTTATTGTAAAAATAGGAACAGTGCCGAATAGGTTTTCTGCCGTTTTTAAGATTTTTTAAAAAGTGATACTGATTTTAGACCCTCTTCTAAATACAATACAAGTGGCGCTGATCCAAAATATCCCGTTTTTAATTAATTATAACTAAAGAAACTTCCAGACCGGGATGTGAATAGATTCTGGGCAGTAAAATAAGTAAAATGAGTTAATATTCGTCAAACCACGTCCGAAATAAAAAAATCTTTTTTATGAATATTTTTGTTAAAAATGGAGAAATTTAACAGAAAATTAAAATGTATGTTTTATAACCTCAAACTAGCAAACAAGGTTAAAGAAACGTCATTTACTGAAAGTCAAATATGAAGAACATTCGGCAACATCAAAAATATGTCAAAGGGATAAAAAAATTTAATTCTTAAAAAGCCACTTAAAAAAAACCTTTTGAGGTAAAGCACAAACGCTAATATTTTTTTTCTTGAAATAACGTTGAACAATATGGCGGGAGCTCAACTAACCCAAAAATAAATTAAATCTATTATAAGAAAAGCAAGCAGAAAAGGCAGTGAATCACGTAACCAGAAAGTTCATACAGTGTTACCCAGCCACAAATATTTACAAAGAAACTCCTAAGATTTTTCAGTGAAATTTTGGCGGCGAACTAGGTTGATGTTCTGGTTAGTTCTGGGTTTCTTTCCAGTGACGAAAATTTTTGTGCGTCATGCTCCAGGGCTTAAAGCTCTTGAACTGCTCTAAAAGTTAGTCACTGGAACGCATCCTTAGACAAGGAAAGAGAGATACTTTAAGAAATTTTAAAATTTCGTTGTTTTTAACCTTTCTTGGCTTTATAATAATAATCTCTTTTTAATATCTAATTCCATTTTAAATAAATAATTTTAAAAATCCATCATTAACCATAAAAAAACACGTTTGAAGCACAAAAACCAAAGAGGGGTTGGTGCATGAGGGGCAAGTGGAAAGAAAAACGGAGTAGCTCAGGTGCATAACACTTTTCGTCACTGGAACGCCATAAAGTAGAACGAAATGCTCTTGAGCTACTCGGGAGCGCTTTATTTGCGTCACTGGAAAGCCACTCTGGTTAGTGCCTTGAGCCTTCGAGTCAGAGTTTCTTTATGAGAAGGGGTTTAGACATAAGCGAGACCGGGGATAGCTTGGGTCAGGGACGTGAGGGTGTGAGAATTACGATTTCGGTTGGCAGTTCTGTTTCAAGTTGTCAGTATTATCAGCTGATAACAGAGTCGTGCGTTGTCGAAGCTTTTATTGTTTGGTAAAAGGCTCTGCTATTTTCGTTTCGGTTGTTTATTTTCGAGTTGTAAATGTTTGTTGTTAGTTTATAGAGATTTCATATTTTATTGGTTCTAACTGTTTTTATTTTAGTAATTTTTTTATAGTGTTTAGTCTCGTGTTTAGTCTTTAGTGTTGTTCATTAAGTTGTACATTATGAAGAAGTGTAGTGTCGAGGGTTCTAGTTTTCTTTATATATTTTTTTAGTTGATGGTTATTAATTAAAATACTCCTGGCGATACTTTCCACCTTTGTATGTGATTATTTCTGTACAATAAGGATTATTTTATTATTAATATTATACATGAGTATTTTTAAAGAAATTAAAGCAGAGTTAATAAATCAGTTTTGTGTATTAGTCATTATAGATACAAAAAATATAAATACTGCCAAGTTTTTCAAATATGCTTCAACTTAAAAGTTATTTAGTTATGGGTACTTTAAAAAATATTAAATAACAATATAAGTTTTAAAATTAAATTTAAAATTTTGTTTTTTTCAAAGAAAGGTACCTAATTAAATCTTAAACAGTTTTCAGGTATTATACCCTATATGTCCTTAAAATTTTAACAAAACTAAATATAGCTGCCGTCCTTAGTTAAAACGTCCTAACTATATTTTTTAAAAATGTTGGCTTATATGTGTAAACAAGTTATTCTATGCATTATTTATCTATTCTCCCAAGTTACGACGTCCTAACTTCATTGACGCAACACACACAATAAAGTTAGGACGTTGTTAACTTGGGAGAATAGATAAATAATGCATAGAATAACTGATAATATATATGCATATACGTAGTAGTAGTGTAGGCCAACATTTTAAAAAATGTAGTTAGGACGTTTTAGCCTACTGTCCATGAGAGCGGTTTTCCGGTCGCGGATAATAATTCAGCGTTGTGATTGGCGGGAAAAGCATTTTAAATTTTCACTAACTAATCACAGCGCTGAATTATTATCCGCCAGCGGAAACCGCTTTCATGACATCCGGCTTAACTAAGGACAGCAGTGTAATTTGGAACCATGTACCAACTGTTGTAAAGAATAAAATTTCTGAGAAATTACAAATAAAAGGTTTCCTCTATGTAATAAACAAGCAATATTGGTTACGCATGTTTTACATGTCCGTATTTAGTTAGATTGTCTCTTCGTCACATTGCATATGTGTTATATGTTATTTAGCTCAACCGGTAGGTATATAACAAATAAGGAACCAGTTATTTATGTACATACCTATACAAAGTTTTTATAATGGTTTTTGAATAAATGAAATAATTATTTAATTACATTTATAGTTTAATTATAACTTATGCATATTGATATAATCTAATAAACTTTTTTATAACGTACAGTTCTTTTTTGTTTCCTCCTTAATTCTACGCCACTGATCTGCCTAAAATCAAACATGGCCGAAAATGGCCCGACTTAACGTCACAGCCAGGTTAGCCAATCTGACGAATGTCGTGACCTTATCTCATCAATCGACTTTGAGTTGAGGATATGTCGCAACCTTATAAATATAAACTAACCTTGGCTATGACCTCAAAAATTATGTATTTGAATTTAGCGCTGAAAAATTAAATTATTGGGGCATTAATCTCAATTTTGTATTAAATACAATAAATAATTTTGTCCACTTTGGGACTAGGCTCCTATTTTATGATACGGGGTTTTTGAGGCACTAACTATGCATGAACCTAAAATCAGTTAGTTTCAGCAAGCACTGGTTTTTGTGTTGTAAAAACTTACTACTAAACGGAAAATCTTTCCTAACATTTCTTCTTCTTGAACTTATATTATATATTTTATGTTTTACCCATTTATTATTGATCTGTAATACCTTAGAAACGGAATATGTTATGGTAGCAATAATACCTGCTATCACACCTGGGGCATTATAAGCGGGCATTATGATAATGCCCGCTTATAATGCCCTAATGCTGCTAATATGGAAATTTTATTGCTTATCCAATTTTATTTCTCTCACAATAAAGATCAAGTTTATACAAACATATGTATTAAAATAAAATCAATAACTTACCAGTTCCTGAAATTAAATTAAAACGGTTTCGGTTATTTGAAGAATTGCGTTCGCATCTTTCCAAATACCAAATATGCCATACTCCCGATCATACTGTTGCCTTGATTTAACTGGCAAAAGATTTTCGGTCGCTTTTATGGCTTTTTCTCTTATATTTTGTGGAATTTCTTCCATTTTGAGCAAATCGTTAAATAAAAAATGCCAACTGACTAACTGATAGAAACATCAAAGTCAAACTTAACACCAGTCATTATCTACTTACGTATACAGGTACAGGTGCAACTTATTTTTATATTGCGAATAAATAATGTAATTAGTCATTGAAAAACTCTTTTGGGTAAAACATAAAGCATTGTATGCACCACAGGCTTTACTGGACTATAATGCCCATCAGGTCGAAATCTAGCCCTCGGACTATTTCAACCTTCAGGGCATTATAGTCCTATAGTCCTAGTAACGCCCTTGATACATAAATAGCCATTAATAGTTAATTTTTATATAAAAAAACAACTTATATAAATCCAGTTTAAGTTAGGCAAAAAAATATACTTTAATTTGTGGGAGTCTATAAACTAAAATAGGAATCTTTAGAAAAAAAACTCATAATATTCGACTAAAATACTTTATTTTTGTTATTTACGGTAAAATGTATGCAATTGTGACTTGAAATAGCCTATTTTTAATTGTATTTAATTAAGTTAAACACGGCTTAAAACAAAAGTCACTTTAACATTAAAAAACATCTAAGAATCTTTGTGTAAAGTTTTTTTATGTAAAACTGAAAACTGTAAACTGAACAAATAAAAACATATTCTGAAAAATATTTCTAGCCTTAAATGATATAAGTTATACCATAATGTCAATACTGAACTATCCTTTAAAAGAAATACAGATACCTTTATTTTTTTAAAATAGGGAAGTTGTTGAAGCATTACATATATTTCTACATTCTTCTTTTAAGGCTTTTAGCAGTGGTATGTCGCCAAGTTTAATAGCATTTGGGTCGCAACCGCCTAGAATAATATATTTTGATGAATAGGCCTTCAGTTCTTCAATCCACTTATCCGAAGACATAGCAACTGAAATTACCGAGTTATAGTTACATTCTTTTAAAACATCTTTTCGCAGTTGTAGATAGTTCCCGAACGAGACTTGTTGAAGAATCACATATATTAGCGAGTTTCATGTCTGTCGCTGGAAAGCCACATAATAGTCTACATTCTTCTTTTAAGGCTTTTAGCAGTGGTATGTCGCCAAGTTTAATAGCAGTTGGGTCGCAAGAAGTGCCTATAATATATTTTGATGAATAGAACTTGCAGTTCTTCAATCCACTTATCCGGAAGACATTGCAACTGAAATTACCGAGTTATACTTGACAATCCTTTAAAACATTTTTCGCAGTTGTAGATAGTTCCCTGAACGACACTTGTTGAAGAATCACATATATTAGCGAGTTTCATGTCTGTCGCTGGAACGCCACATAATAGTCTACATTCTTCTCTTTAAGACTTTTAGCAGTGGTATGTCGCCAAGTTTAATAGCATTTGTGTCGCAACTGCCTAGAATAATATATTTTGATGAATAGGCCTTCAGTTCTTCAATCCACTTATCCGAAGACATTGCAACTGAAATTACCAAGTAATAGTTACATTCTTTTAAAACATCTTTTGCAGTTGTAGATAGTTCCCGAACGAGACTTGTTGAAAGAATCACATATATTAGCGAGTTTCATGTCTGTCGCTGGAAAGCCACATAATAGTCTACATTCTTCTTTTAGGACTTTAAGCAGTGGTATGTCGCCAAGTTTAATAGCAGGTGGGTCCGAAAAAGTGTCTATAATATATTTTGATGAATAGGACTGCAGTTCTTCAATCCACTTATCCGAAGACATTGCAACTGAAATAACTGAGTTATAGTGACATTCTTTTTAAAACATTTTTCGCAGTTGTAGATAGTTCCCGGTAACAACGAGTATGTTTGGATATCCACATGTCCTAAAAATACAAAAAATATTTAAATTTACAGTCTGCTCAAACTAGAGGTGTGACTGCGATCGCTGTCGCTGCTACCAATCACCGGTTATTAACAAATCATTTTGGTAGCTGCTACTTGCACTTGGCGATCACAGTGAAAAAATCACTCTTTAATATTCGCAGTTGGCAGAGGTGGCGCTGCCCGTAACCACAACATTAAACGGCGACTGCGATCGCTGGATGGTGATTGTGATTGCAATTCAGTGATTCTAACCACTTTCATTTAAGTTTATGGTGATTATGCATGTTTATGTTAGTAAAACTGGATGCGAATTGGCTTGCTTACGGGATGAAAACTTTTTTATCAATTTGATTTGTTAATAAATCTATCGCGAATAGGTTGCCCAAAAACATACGATAAAAGCTATAAATGTTTATAAAAAAATAAGATATTTGATATCTTAGCTACTTTTTGATAGCAGTAGTAGCAGCGATCACCGATATCAAAAATCACTGTTAAGCCCACCGCTAGCTCAAACAGTGCCGGATCAAGCGTGAAGCTGTGAAGGGGTTGCTTGAGCCAAAGAATACTAATCCATAGAACGTCAAAGTAAGATTTCAGCATACCCTCAAATTTTAGTACCTACCCTGATCACCAGATGGCGAGTCTACAATCCGTTACATGTCGTTGGGCATCGACCAATAGAAACTCGACATGGGCATCATGGCAAATTCTGATTGGTGCGATGCCAAACGACATGTAACGGATTGTAGACTTTCGCTATCTGGTGGTCAGGGTAGGTACTAAAATTTCAGGGTACGCTGAAACCTTACTTGTGACGTTCTATGGACTAGTATTCTTTGCCTCAGCGGTAGGATGTCGGGGCGCAAAAATAGGGTACAAGCAAGCATTGGCGGCTCGCGGGTCTAAAAACAGGTGTAGTGCAGGAAGGGAAAAAAGCGGATTCACCATTTTAGTAAAATTAAAAATACTCAACTATCAAAAGTCTAAGTAAAAATCGTAATATCTAAATTTACCTAAACTTTATACACCAAATTAACCCTTCTATCTTTTAATGCAGCAAATTTATCAATTATATCTTCATAAAATGATTGAGTTTATATCAGTTCCTGTAGAAGCTCCTTTTGAATTGAAATATTGACCAAAGATGAAAGTCTATCTTGGGATATAGTGTTTCTTAAGAAAGTTTTTAAACGCTTAAGACAAGAAAAACTCCGTTCCACTAACCAGAATTAATCTCGAGCACTAAAAAATACACCGCGGAAAAGTGCACTCCACCTAATGGATAATGTTTATTTTATAGTCTCTAAAACAGTCAGTGTGTAAAGGCGCTAAGGCTAGCGACTTACCAAGCAATACACTTGACACTCCCACCCGCAATTCTGGCCACCGGCCAGCAAGTATAGCGTTGTCATGGCAACGAAGCGTCAAAGCGTTAACAAAACCCCGCATGAGGTGTATACTTCGGTCTTTTATATTTGCAATACACTTGCTGATCGCGGATTGCGATGTCGCGTTGCCGAAAGCGGAGGAAAGCGACTCGCGCCAGCGGTTAATTTATCTGCTAGACTTTCCATGGCGAATTTTACAAATAAGGAATAGAAATGAGAAAAATGAATTGAATAATAGTAATATGTTTTTTTTTATGTTTAATTATTCACCTGAATAGCCGCCACTGCAAGCAAGTACAAGTATGGTGTTATGGTGTTTGAATATTGTTGGGTAGTGGTTAAATCAACGTATGGAGGAGCGCAATTTTACAGGCAAGGACCTATTTTTTTGCTCTTTATTTTTTTTTATACAAAAATTTTAAAAAATGTTTTCCCTCTTATTTATCCAATTCTCAAGTGGACGCAAAACCTATAGTTCGCTTCACTAAAAAAAAATGAAACTTAAAATTTCTATTCTTAAATAAGGACCTGGATATGTTAATTAATTCTCAAGTTTGGCTTTGTTTTTTGTTTAATAGATACAAAGGTTGTCTTCCAGTTTGAAAAGAATGTATTTATTAAAATGGTTTAAATTAAAACCACTTTGAAATGGAGTAAGTTGGTTTTAGTAAATTAGAAGGTCCGAAGAAAAAATGTCTTATGAAAAAACATATAATGTTTATTTATATTTCAATTCAATAACTCCAAAAATTAAATAAACACATCTTGAGAAGGTAACCCAAAATCATATTCTGAAGATATTTTTAAACGAAAATACACTAGTGGAAAAAATTAAAGGATACAAAAAAAAACTTCACATTTTTGGACGTTTTTCTAGTGGCTGTATTTCGCTTAAAAATGGCCTAACTGAAATTAAAAAAAAAAAGCATTTTATATCTTAATGTTTTTAGTTTTGAAAAAAATGTTAAGCAACGTGTGCCGCGCAATCCTAATAAAAACCAAAAGATTTTTTTTCAAAATTTTTCCGTTCTTTTTTTTTTGGTCTACAACCTTGGAAAAAATCCAACTTATAAACACTATATGGATCGGATAACTTGTTCATTCATCTTTAATTTGCTTAAAAAATGATACGACCACTTCTCATTGAGAAGTGGTCGCATCGTATCCAAAAGCCAGAAAACGGTCTTTTACTGGCTTTTAAGATAATTATGCGCCAAACTGAAAATAGAGACATTTTGCACCTTTTAAAATAACAGACGTTTTTGGCCTCCTTATGGTTATCGTTATTAAACATAACGATTACGGCAGCAGTTTTAGACAGAGATTTTGCAGCCTCTTTTAAGAAATTTATCTTGCGTCTGCGCTTTCGACACATAACCTTATTTTTACCTGTAGTTGACCGATTTTAAAGTTTACGAAAAATCAGTACTTACTTTTATTCTTCATAAGATATAAATTCATATTTAAATATATGCAAACACTTCTGTTGATTTTGTTTTTTAAAGTAGATGTAACAATACAGTATAAGCAAAACACAAAGTAAAGTTAGGTTTGGTGTTAGAATAAAAGCAAGTGTGCCAGATTGTAACATGTAAATTAATTACTGAATTAAAACATCCTTAAAAATGCAAGTCCGTATTAATTTCTTTACACTATTTTATTTTTCTTACTACTATGGATTTTTAGCTAATTAGAGCCTATGTATTAATGATATTTTAATTAATACGGCATTAAAATGTCAACCTTCTTAAATAATTGATATTAAAAATTCTACAATCCGGCAACCACGCAGTTTAACAATAACGATAAGCTCTTCGGTATTCATCCGTAATTCAAGGAGTCCGGTATGGTTAATAACGATAACGGATCATGTTTGCGTTACTGCGCAGACTCGGAATAACGTTAACCACAACGGAATTGCAAAATAAGAGGTGCAAAATGTCTCTATTATCGAGACATCCAGTAATGTTAAGTGTTCCTTTTACAGTTCACTATGCCTAAAAACACCCCACAAAGTTTCTATATTATCCATTGGGCTTTTTTTTTGTTTTACTCGATCGAATTTTTGAAAAAGATTTAAAGGATCACGATTTTGCCTTTAAATGATTATAATCTTTAACACAATGCAACAAAAAGTTTTAAAGTTTTATGCATTTTTTTTGATAAAAGTGTTCTAATGACTTATGTTTTTTTCTTCCATAAATTTAAAGATCTTTATTAATAAAAATTTACAAAAAAAAACTAATAAACATTTGTTTAAATTTTGTTAAAGATTATGATCATTTAAAGTAAAAATCGTTATCCTTTAATCCCTTTTAAAAATCTCGCTTGACTAAAACGAAAAAACGGCTCGATGATGGATTGAATCGAAACTTTGTGGGGTTTTTGTAGGCCTATTGAACTGTAAAAGGCATCACTTAACATGACTGGTTTTTTCGATATTCCTCAATTATGCGGCCTATTATCCCAAAATCCACAAAAAGCTTTTTTTCTTGATTTCTGAACTTAAAATAAAAATAATAAAATAAAAACAACAAAACCATAGCCGATTTTTGTGGAGACTTCTTGAAGCTTTATTCAAGATTTCACAACCCTCCTTAATTTTCTTGTGCAATCAGCGGTTGCTGAAATATTGATGGTTAAAGACAAAAAGGCCCTTTTTCGTTCAAAGTTCAATATATCAGCGAGAAGTGGTAGTATCAAAATTTCAAATAAAACAAATTAAAGCTGAATAAACAAGGTATCCAATACATATAGCCATAGAGTCAAGTTGGAAAAATTTTTATACAAGTTTTTAGACAAAAAAAGAACCGAAAAGTTTTGAAAACATATTCTTTTGGAATTCATTATGATCGCATGGTAGGGTAAGAACATTTTAAAGGGCAAATTCGGTACCCTTTGAAAATAATACAAAAAACATAAAAAAGGCCGCCTGCAATCGGACTATTTTATACAAAGGCGCCGCTATCCTTTACAGCGACGCGCCGATACACTATGGGATAGAAATCCATTATTTTGGCCAAAAAGCAACTTTGAAATTTTAATGGCTCATGCTGTGTATTTCAAAGTAGATACTCCAAACTACATGTATGCAAAATTATAAAAGGATATGACGACTTCTATTGGGGTAATAAAAACTTGAAAATGTATTTTAAGTAAACATAAATATACAACATTTAATCTACCTAGTTTATTATTAGCCTTGTTTACTAAAAAAAGTAAAAGAGTTTAAATAATAAGAGCTATTGTTGTGTTTGCGATGCAGTCTCGCGAAGTCTCGCTACTTTTGTCAAAGATTTTTTTGCTTTTTTCTTTATCAGTTTTTGTACTTACAATTGCCTTCCTACTTTTTGCTACTTGTGAGTGTAAGGACAGATACAAGATTTTTTTATAATTTACAAGGTTTCTCATTTTAAAATTTAATATGTTTTGTCCTATACTGTATATCCTAAAAGATAAAAGCATTCTGATGAAAGATATGGATTCTACAGAATCTATCCAACAAAACAGTGTTTTTTATTTATTTTATACGTTAAAAAATCAAAAAAGTTGGGAAGATGTATCTCTATGACGCTTCTAAGAATAATTTAAAATTATTTTTCAGATTTGGATGGTCGTATTTCCGAAACTAATTGAGATAGACACATCAAATGTAGTATTTTTTAAAGCATTTTAAAATATTTTTTTGGTGGTGATATAATACTCAGGGTATTCCATTTAAAAAAATAATACCTATTGTTGTACCCTGTATATCATATGAGATAATAATCATCGGATTACTGATTAGAATACTACCTACCAAATTAACCAAACAAGCTGACATTTTAGTTTATTTTGTACAATAAAAAATAATAATGTTAAGGGGGTGTAAATTTATAATAACATATAATAAGTTTTAGGTTCCCAAAAGCATTTGTAATAATTTATAATATTTTTCCAGTAAAAAGCACCTCATTTTAAGTTAGATTGATAAGTTTCAGAATTTTGACCAAAAAATTAATTTCTATCCCATAGTGCGATGACGAGCTGCATCAACCGGCATATCATAAAAGAAATATAGCAAAGGCGGCCGCGAAGACAAGCATGCCGATTTATTTGCTTTAATCTTTTTGTGATTTTTTTCTTATCAAAGAGCACCGAATTTACATTTTTAAACTGTTCCTTCTATACACGTTGTTTAAAAACATTTTTCATCCTAAGATACTAACTAGAATCTTCAATAAGCTTTAAAATGTTTTTTTTTTAATTTCAGTACGATCATTTTTTGCAGCCACTTGAAAAACCTCAAAAAATTTGAATTTTTAGATACCCTTTAATTTTTTCCACTAGTGTAGAATATTAAAAATTAGATATTTAAAAGTTATCTACTTATCAAATTTTAATGTTAGTTTTAGTTAATACACAATCCATTTTTTAATGCTTTCCACCTACTTTTGAACGAATCAATTTTAAAAATTTAAATTTCAAGAAATGAAATTGATACGTAAATACAATAGAGTGACATTGACAGATGATTTCAATATGACGGCAGGGCGCAGGCGCCGTCTTGGAAAAAGATTAAATGTGTGTGCACATAGGTATTATGTAACTCGATAATTTCCTTTATATTCGGGGGTGTACGAATAATTCGAACTTACGAATACTCGTATCGAATCGAATATCAATATTCGATTGAAAACTCGAATCGAATAATTCGTAAATTCGAAATTTTCGAATTATTCAATTTGAATTTTGAATCGAATATTAATATTCGATTCGACTCGATCGATATTCGCATTATATGCAATGTAAATCATAAGGCAATTTTAGAAAATTTCTTTTCTACTTTTCTATCGAGTTACATAATACGGGTGCTGGTGGCATATTATTTTAATGCTCTTGACCGGAGTTGATTTATAAAGTGTCCATAAAGTGTCCCAGGATCGGTGTTACCAAAACTAAGAAATACAAAATTTTACTACGATGGGTGTTATACAGGGCGAGACATAACTAAAAATATTAAAAATTGCGTAAGAGTAAAATACTTTTTATTTTTAACAATAAAACGTAAAGTATATGCTGAGAATTAATTTTTTTAGAATTTAAAGTTGAAGCATTAGGTAAAAAACATGTTTTTCTCAATTTTTTTACATAACTCTTTATAATTTAAAAATGGGCATGAGGGAGCATAATTTATTCATTTTAAGACTTTTTTAATTCACTCCTTTAAACCGAGTATTGGCATACAGGTTTTTTAGGGCGCTTATAACTGAAAAAAAATTAGAATGCAACGTTTTTTAAATAAATTTGAATTTTACTATATTCCCCCTTTTTGCAAACAAATTTTGATTTAAAGCTAAATTGGACTCATTATTTGATGTCTACCTCCTAAAAGCCATTTTTCTATTTATTTTATCCTTTTTTTTCATAAAATTGCAAAGCTTCACTATCAATCAATTTAATCATAGTAGCGATGACGCTGCCATGGTAACTGTGATTAAAAGTGAAGCTTTACATTAAAAAAAAAAAAGGATAAAATGAATAGAAAAAAAGAGGTGGAAAAGAAATATTGAGTTCAACTTAGCTTTCATCATTAACAATCAAGAATGCTTTGCAAAAAAGGGAACATATAGTAAAAATAATAAGGTAAATTTTCTTTTCAGGATTTTTTAAAAACTAAACGATGCCGTTTTACTTTTAGGTTATGTATTTACAATTTTTATATTTTTTGTTATCTTTACTTTCAAAAATATGTGGAAAAATGTAATTCTTACTTAATTCTACATGTAATGTTCAGTTTCATTAACTTGTTTTACCAATTTTACTCCACCCAGCAACCTTTTTTACTCCCTGGTCCTGTAAGTTTGTTTACTGATTTTTTTTAAACGGAATATTTTGGATATGCGCCACTTACGTTTTATTTAGAAGAGTGTCTTTAATATGTAAATATCAATAATTAAAAAAAAACCCTTAAAATAGCAGAAAACCGTATATTAAACTGTTACCTCGAAAATACCATAAGTTATACAAATGTACTTACGTTGATGCTACTTGCCATTTTTAAAACAAATTAAACAACTTTTATTAATGAACAAGGCTTTATGTACTTTGGCTACGTCGACAAAAAGATGTAAAATGCAAACCAAAAGACCAAAACCAACGACTCACGGACTCACACAAGAAGTTTGTAAATCACATGAGAGATGCTGAAACAGTGCTGTTACAGACAGCAAGAATTGCTAATAAACTAAACTCTAAACTCCCTAAAATTGCTGAAGGAAAATTTTGGCGGCGAACTAGCTGGTTTTCTGGTTAATGCGACATGAGTTGTGCCTTCGATGCTTACACCAACTAGAGCCAGCCTTGCCTCTTGGCCGTGCGATCAGCGTACGATAAGAGAGAAAAAAGTCCAGTACTTTCTTTCCTCTCTTGCTCCCCTTCTTTTTATTGCAAACCATTTATAATTTAGAGCTAAAATGACAATTCATTTTTGATTTACACAAATATGAAAACTAGCCACTGACAAGAATATTGTAAGGGGAAGGAAACTCGCCGCGCCTGAAATATAATTGGCTTGATTTTCAAGTCTGATAATGCATATTCCGAAAACCAAACGTGGCCAAGATTTGTGATCAGCGCCCCATAAAGCCTACTGTCCATGAGAGCGGTTTTTCGCTCGCGGATAATAATTCAGCGTTGTGATTGGCGGGAAAAGCATTTTAAATTTGCACTAACCAATCACAACGCTGAATTATCATCCTGCGAGTGGAAAACCGCTCTCATGGAACAGCCGGCTTAAAACTCCCTTTGCAAAATTTAAATAAAATCTACGACTACGGATAAGTACAAAATTACCAACATAAATTTTGAGTGCACATTGGTTTATTTCTTTATTTTTCTTTTTTGCTGTAATGATACAATTTATTTTTGTACATTAGTGCAAAAATTTAATAGCTAAATCGTTTATTTTAAAAACAACATCAGAGTGGCTTTCCAGTGACGCAAATAGAGCGCTCCCGAGTAGCTCAGGAGCATTTCGTTCTGGCGTTCCAGTGACGGAAAGTGTTATGCACCTGAGCTACTCCGTTTTTCTTTCCCCTTGCCCCTCATGCACCAACCCCTCTTTTGGTTTTTGTGCTTCAAACGTGTTTTTATGGTTAAGGATGGATTTTTTAAAATTATTTATTTAAAATTGAATTAGATATTAAAAAGAGATTATTATTATAAAGCCAAGAAAGGTTAAAACCAACGAAATTTTAAAATTTCTTAAAGTATCTCTCTTTCCTTGTCTAAGGATGCGTTCCAGTGACTAACTTTTTAGAGCAGTTCAAGAGCTTGAAGCCCTGGAGCGTGACGCACAAAATTTTTCGTCACTGGAAAGCTACCCTCAAGTATAGAATTTTGAATAGAAGAAAAAAGTAGAGTTATGTTATCACTTGAAAACGGTTAAAAACAGACACTATCCGAAACGACGTGTATTCAATGACAATGGTCTAAGAAAGTAGTATTATTAATAAAAAATAGATTTTATTTGAGAAATACACATAAATAAAAAAACTCAAAATATTTTGCAAAAAAATAAGTACATGCATCTAATTTGTTAATAAAAAAGACAAATCCTGAGAGGTATATTTTTTTTAAAAATGCAATTGAAAAACCCAATTTTTTACCTATTTATTGGTTTTTAAAATGAACGATTTAATCATATATTTTCCAAGATGTTTCTAAATAATCTTTTTAAATTTTCTGTTATCAAAACAGGTACAATGTACTAATTTCACAATAATGTACAAACCTAAATTTTCACTAAGCAATTTTAGGCGTTCAACTAGTTATAACCGCGGTAATAATTGGCGACAACTTTGACGTATAATACATTGTTTAAATGTCAAATACCGATTGGTAAAGACCGTTTTAGAATTGGTTCTTCGCCTAAAATTGATGACTGTTATATGGCAGAAAGAGATTTATACATATGTATATCTATTTTTAAGGTTGAAAAGATAGAGTAAGCTTTGGTTTAAATAATTTTTATTTTAACTAATGTGAAAATTAAGTAAAACTAATAAAATAAAATACATATTCTTAAAATTATTTGTATCCTATTTGACAGTAATGTTAGGACATTTTTTGATAAATAGTCTCTGGTTGGGTACACGCCAAGTAGCTAAAATAAATGGGACTGCTTTGATCCTGGACACAACAGACTTATCTATTGACCCATCCTAGTTAGGAGAACCCCTAATACACAATAAAGAAAAACCATATAAATACACCAAAATATTTATCTACATTTCGGTAGCAAGTCTGCCACAGTGTTCAAAGTAAATTTAATATAAAAAAAATAAACTGAAATTCAATAACATTTTAAATAAAAAACTTCACACTTCAGACAAAAAAAAGTAAAAAAAAATCAACAGACTTATCAACGAAACATTGATATGTATTTTAAATTTTTGGGGTTTTTAGAGATTTGACAATTAGACTACTTAATACATATACCAGTCAAATAAGTACAAAAATACAAAATATATTTATTATTCTTTACTTGTGCTTAGTAATTGAATTTTAAGTGTTAAAGTAAAATCAATTTAATTTTACCTCTGCATTTTTCAAAAAATCAAATATCCCAAAAACGAATAAAATTAGACACTTAGTACAACTACTTAGTACAGTAAACAAACTTGAATTATTTTTAATGTAGAATCTAAAACCGTCATAGAATATAGGGTGTTCCATTTAAAAAAATATAACTTTGATACGTCACACTTTTTGAGACATCCTGTATAGAGTAAAATAATTTTATACTGTGGCCTTATCCGACCTGTATATGTTTCAGTATTTACTTTTTAAAACCCCATGGTTATCCAGCTACAGACCGTGTCGAATATGGCGGGCCACCCTGTATTGTTTGCGATGTTAAAACAAAATTTACCCTTGATTTAAGTTTAAAACATAAATAAAAAAACGTATTTTGCATGTCTGAGCCACCATCACTTTTTCATTCTTGAATAAATTGCAAAAAAACTTCAGGAACTGAAGAAAAACATTGTTGCCTATGACTCGCATGCCCCTGTCTATTAAAGTAAGAATAAAAGATACCCAAAGTTTTTTTAAATCAGAAAAAAATTATGACTTTTTTGATCACGCATTCATGTTAAGTAGTCTAAAATACATCACAGAATCTGGGTCATATTCTTTTTTTTTTATTTTATCAAGTGACATTAAACTTACACGATATTAAATTATTATTCCTGTCAACGTGACCCAGGTAATTCGTTTAACTTTTCTTCTAAGATAATTTAGCAAATCTTTGTCCTTTTTCACTGTTGATGTATCGTGTCCATGATATTTTTTTTTATATCACTACCTAATTTATATTCGTAAAGAAATGTAAAATAATATATATACATTATTTTATAAATATATAACAAATATTTTTCTTTACACATTAAGATACTGAGGTTTTAAGATTTTTAAATTATATAATGATTTAAAAAGATTTAAGACCGGTATTGGACATGACTTTTTAATGCGCATGTACCAAAAACCTTCCGATGGGCCTCGAGTTTGTTGATTGCGCGAGGTCGTAAAATCCGCAAAAGGCAACTAGGCTCTGTGTATCTAAATGTTAGATATCTATGGTTTCACTGTTAAATAATACTCTTGATTGCCCTGCAGTCATATTTTTAGAGATGGCTTATGTAAAGGGACCACACGTCCCGATTTCGGCGGGACAGTCCCGCTTTTTGAAGGTCTGTCCCGCGTCCCGCCGAATTGATAAAATGTCCCCATTTTTTGAAAAAGTCCCGATTTGAGGTGGGAAAGAGGGTTTTTCCGCGAAGGTAAGGACTTTTTAAAAAGTGTTTTTTTTTGCTTTTAAAAAATTTTGGGGAAAAAAGTATAAAGAAAACCATCTTTTTTACTTGTCCCGATTTCAATGGCTGTAAATGTGGTTACTTTAAGTTTATGTTACACTTTTTAAGGGGGAAGATTCAATTATAAGAATATAGAAAAATATACAAGGTGTTCCTTTTATAAGCCTAAACTGGAAAATTGGTCCTTTGTTTTGGTGCTAATGGAATGGAACCAAATGGCATAGATATAAAAGGCTTTTTCCGAAAACTGCTTTTTGAAAACTTAAATTGTTCTAAAGCTATTCGCGATCAAAATTGCACCAGTATGGAAACCAAACCGCCTACCTTAGGATATGCGTAAGTTTAATTCCCTTCACCAATATGCTATGTACTCTCTCGCAATTCACCGCTGCAATGAGCGCACCGATTCGAACAGAACGAGATTAGGGGCTGCGGGCCCACCGCTTCCCCCTTTCGTCGGACGACGACACGAACAACACACACCCCACCTTGAATATTTACTATGCTTTTAATTTCCTATGGTCTGCGAGTTGGTTTCCACACCTGTAGACCTTCTATTAGACCTAGTGAATTAATAAACTCAATAAGCGGTAATGTTTGGTTAAAAAGTATAAAAGTTGATGGTAAAAATGTGGTAATTATTATTGCGCTGAAAAAACAATTGCTCTACCTTAATACCGCATATAACATGTTATGAGAACGCATTTCGTTCATTAATAATTTCAGCGAGGCTTTTATCGGTCGGTGGAAGACCACATATTACTGTACATTCATGTTTTAAGAGTCTTAGTATGGCTATGTCTCCTGGCTTAAGAGGCTCTAGGGGATCATATTCATCATGAACTGTTGACATATAGCTCTTTATTTCTTCAATCCAGTTTTCTGAAGACATTGCAATTGAGATCACTGTACTGTACCCACAACGGCTTAATATGTTTCTCCCAGATGGAGATACTGCTTTATAATGATGAGCATAAATTAGCGATAGCTTGAAATTCTCCTAAAAATACATACATATAAATAGTTCTTTAATATAAATTTAGAGATTAATTCCTTTACACTCAAACAGTGGGTTGAACAGATATACATCGTGTCCGCCTAAGTTCTCTACATATGGGAAACTTTTTATTATTAATTTAACGAAAAAGTTATTCTTAAGAAAAAGTTCTGCATGGTCTAAAACCTAAAAAGCAATCATTAGATATTTATTTTCTTCAGTAGTATACGAGGTATCTCAAAAAACATGAATTTTGTTCAGGAGAAAAGTACCCTTATTTTTGAAACTATCAAAAAATATTATTTAAAAAAATTGTTTAAAAATAAAAATAACTACAAATATTTGCATATTTGTTTTCAAGAAATTTTCAAGAAATTTTTATTTTTTTATAAACGATGAAAATTTAAATTTGTACATTTGTAAATACAGTGCTTGTCTAAATTCAGCTAGGACCCCCTTCCTAACTTTCAATTTAACTGGTATTTTTCATGAAAACTTGAGAACTTTAGTAACACAACATAAACCCAATTTTAGACAAGAAATGACAGATATAAATGTTTAACTGACAGCTGGGCGCCATTTTGAAAAAAATAATTAAATGGCAAGTGGGGTCCTGTGATTCGCCATTTTAAAGACCTAACAAGTACTTTTTAACCCCAGAATATAAAGTAAATACCTTTACCTACTACAATATAACGGTGCTTTGAAAATTGCCTGAATACCTTATTTAGATGGCCATATTTTCGAATCTAATAAAGTAAGATACACTTAATGTAGTATTTTCTTAAAAAAAAAAAATAAAGGATTTATTTAATGGTGATATTGGTGATAATATCAAAGAATACCAATTCATAGAACCCCACAAGTGAGATTTCAGCTTACCCTAAAAATTTTTAGTACCTACCCTGACCAACAGATGGCGAAAGTAGTACGATTACCATCAGAAATTGATAGCAGTCGCTGAGGAGCAGTCGGCCCGATCAGTTAGAGTGAGGATATACGCAAAATTTAATAAAAATAAAATCCCCGATAAATGGACCCAGTATCCATAAGATTATTAAATTTATTATATCAGAATAGGATATATCGATGCGTTTTTACAAAACATCGTAAGCGACATTCGCCAATTTTACGGGAAACGATTTTTTCTTCCCATCGCGTTATTTTTAAAGAAAAACCGAGATCTGAATGTTTTTATTTTAGATTTCTTCTTAATTTGAATTACAAAACATATTTAACATTTAATGTCAACATTTTCAGAATCTCCTAAAAAAAAGCTAAAATAATAGTTAATTTTTAAATTTTTTATTTTTATTCAATTTATCTTGACAACGGTGGCCGAGTTGCCACCAAAACGTCGATTTTTAGTACTCTATTTACTTGCTTTATTTTTTTGGTACTTTTATTTTATTTTTGGCGTGTACCCAAATAACTACCATTAATTAAAAGAACCGCCGAACCAATATAGAACATATCTTCATCTGAAATAAAGCCAATGAAAAAAAAACGTTTCCCTTAAAACTGACGAATGTCGCTGATGTTTTGTCAAAAACCCATTGATATATCCTATTCTGAAATCATAAATTTAATAATCTTATGGATACTACCATTTATCGGGAATTTTATTTTTATTATTAAATTTTGCGTATATTCTCACTCTAACTGATCGAGCCGACTGCTTGTCAGCGACTGCTATCAATTTCTGATGGTAATCCTATTAGCAAAGAGACATCATACTACTTTCGCCATCTGTTGGTCAGGGTAGGTACTAAAATGTTTTAGGGTACGCTGAAATCTCACTTGTGGGGTGCTCTGGATTGGTATTCTTTGATAATATACAGGATGGAACAAAAAATATAGATTTTTTTTAATGACGCATCTTGTATATTATATCAACATTAAAAAATCTAAAAACCTTTAAAAAAATTAAAAATTTTCAAAGTACCGCAATTTTGTAGTAGGTAAAGGTATTCACTCTATATTCTTATAAAGTACTTGTCAGGAGCTTTAAAATGGTGTGAAACAAGATCTCCCTTTCCATTTAATTTTTTGTTTCAAAATGGCACCCAATTCGTATTTTGACATTTAAATCTGTCATTTCTTGCCTAAAATTTTGTTTATATTGTCTTACTAAAGTCCTCAAATTTTCATGAAAAAATACAAAAACAATTCAAAAAGTAGGAGGAGGGTTTAAAGTTTAGACAAACACTGTACTTATTTCGAAATGGAATATTAAAGAAAGCTTAAGAACTGTCAAAACAGTGAAAAGTCACAGAAAAACTTTACTTTGGTGAAGTCGGTTTTTGTTCTTTTTTTGGTAGTTATATACAAAAGACGACATGTTTTGTAAGATAAGTAACATATTAAGAGCATATTTATTTGATTTGTTACTTTGACGCCAATATTATTTTTCATATTAAATTATAAATTAAAAAAAAGGTGTAAATTCTGTTATTGTGCCTTAAATGCAAAATCATTTCATGTACTTTGGTATATTTAGCAAAATGCAAGCTCAACAGAAATCGTCTGATAAGAAGTTAATGCAAAAGTCTTTAATGCTATTCATTTCTAAATAAAACAATGACAAGAATTGCTGAATAAAATATTTAATTTAAGATAGCAGTATTAAGATAGCAATAGTCGTCTGTATTTCTACAGGTACTAATCTACTTTTTTTTATTGTTTCCTGTTTTTTTTATTTCATTGCCTTAGTGGGACAATAAATAAATGTTATGTTATGTTATGTTATTAAAATTATTTAGTAAGAAAAGTAAATAAATTTAAGGTAAACTAGTATTTCGGTTAACACAACTACTTGAAACAGTCAAATGTGTCTATTTTTTTAAATTCGAATTTTATATTTTCATAAAATAGATTTTGGCATTTTTATTTATTTTATTTTTTATCTTTTGGACTTCCCACGAAGGTATATGCCTAAATACTAGAGTAACGTGGGTGTCGGGTTATTAGATGTTTAACCCATCATTCCCCCTGTTCCGTCAACGTTGTCCAAGCACTGAAATATGCAGTTATGCATTTCACAGCTCTTTTAGACAACGCGGTAGTGCCACCACGGTCGTTATTTTAATATTAAATAAGTACTACCTTAAATATGTCTCCCCCGCTGGCAATCGAACCGGCGACCTTTGGCTTCAAAGATCAAAGCTCTGTCCACTGCGCCACAGGGAAGACAACATCCTGCCTAAAAATATTTTATGTATTCTATGCTAATATTAAATTTAAAATAAATAATAGTTTAAAAAACTAAAAAACACGCTTTTATATGCAACCGAACTAAAAATTAGAAAATAATTTTTCATTAAAAAAATATTGTCACTTCATAGTAAAAAGCGTGGGGTGCTTAATATATTAAATGTTATAATTATTATATTTGCCAATATCTATGATGGAAAAGTTATGAAAAAATAGTAAAATGCACCCCACGCTTTTTACTATGAAGTGACAATATTTTTTTTAATGAAAAATTATTTTCTAATTTTTAGTTCGGTTGCATATAAAAGCGTGTTTTTTTAGTTTTTAAACTATTATTTATTTTTCATTTTTAGTTCGATATGCATTTATGTATGTATAAAAGTTTGGAATGTTGCCAACAGATGGCAACCACTAAAAATTTTTTCGCCATTTTGTCAAGAGTAGCAAAGTTTTTCAGATGGACTTTCTGAAAATAACCTAATATAAAATTTGAGTAAAATCGATTCAGATCGAACTCTTGAAATGGCCGGTGGTTGGTACCACTGGGACGTACAGGTGACAGATGACACTTGGTGGTATCAAGCAGTGGTTATAATAATATAATGGATTTTTTTTTCCTGGCGATCCAAACCAGGATAACGGGATACTGTTTGCAGATTATTGCATTGTCATGGGTCCTTAATACGTGTGCAAAGTTTCAAAGAAATCGAATAGCTGGAAGTTGGTTAAAATTAGGCTCAAAGATTCCGTTACATAGATGGATAGATAGATGGATAGATAGTTACAACCCAAGTTAATAAAAGCGTGTTAATAAGTAACTAATCCGATGCTTTTTTACACTTTGAATTAGTGTTTTATTTTAATGCCTACCAGAATTTCTTTTAATAAGAATAATGAAATGTAACATTAAACGCGAAATCAACTAACGACGTCTAATATTCATGAAATTTTCGGTTAATAAAGTAATTTCCGCTGTTAGATATCTGGAGTTGCAATAAAAAGATTACGAATATGTAATAAGTTTATTCTTTTTTTTTTACCTTTTACCTAAAAATCTAGTTCAGGGCCGTATTATGGTTAAATAAATATGCAATATTCTGGTGATGGAATTATCTGTACGAAACGTTAGCAAATATCAAAGTGGCGATATATAGTGTTTTAAGAGTGATGTAAGGATTTAATTAAATTGAAAAAAATATCAGGTCCGTATTTAAAAAAATTAAGTTGATGATGGTCGCCAGGAGCCGAAACGTCAGATTTAATATTTAATCACACTGAATTATAGAGCAGAAAAAGTGGCCATGAAAACGTGTTTTTCATTTTGAGTTATCTTAACAAATATAGCCAGGAAACAATAGAAACTAAAATTGAAAATTCCTGTTTTTTCGAATATCTTCGAAAGTACTCGGAATTTTTTAAAACGCAAAACGGCATTTTATTGAGCATCAAATTGCGCAACTTTGCCTTCATTTAACCGATCTTGCATCTCTTACGGTTTCCGAAATCCCAATGATGAGCGTCGAATTCGAGCCACCCTGTACAGACTGTCCATGGAGGAGGCTTATAGAGGACAAATGGATAAAACATTTCGTTTTTTGGGAAAAAATTATTCTCTATAAAAATTTTTGCTTGTAAAAAAGTATATTCATGAAGATCAATGAAAGAGAAAATGTTGATTTTGTACACAAAGTGTGTAAAAACTTAACATATTTTTTCTCCAAGAGTAAAACTACCTTTATTTTTTATTTTTAAACAAAATGGAATTTAGAAAATTTATTTAGAATAGCATTTTGAGTATCCTTATTAATGTTACAGGGATATCAAAAAATTCCTGAAAAACTGATTTTGAAGTTATGTTATTTTTATATTAAAATGACCTAAAAATTTCTCATAATTAGCTTTTCAAACACCTGCTTCCTCCAACTTCCTACATAACAGAATTTTTCAGCTGTAAACGAATGTGATTAAGGCATTTTTGACAAATTATGAAGTTCAATAAAATTTTGTATTTTTGTTATTATTGATTACAAACTTAATAATTAATACAATTACCACTATTATTCTAAATATATTTTTTTAAATTTTGCTTAAAAATAAAAATAAAGGTGGTAGTTTAACTCTTGGAGAAAAAAAATGTTTTTAAGCTCTTGCAAACTCTGTACTTATACAAAATTAATATTTTCTCTTCGTGTCAAAAAATTAAATTTTTGATCCATTTGTCCTCTTGTAGACCCCATCTGTGGAAAGTCTGTGTATGATATAAATTCTCTGTTTTATCAAGTCATCAACATTGGCGTAGATAATTTCTTTTTCTGGAGGGGTTTATTGGAGTATATGACAACCAAAAACAAAAAAGGTCTTCACGTAACCAACGAAACAAATATGCTCTTAGGTGATTCTTCTAGAAACCTGCGGCAACTCCGATTTTAACGAAATTTGGTACCTATACTTTTTTGCACACAATTCTTGGTTTAAAGCCAAAGTGTTACAAAATATTGATTTTCACCTTTTAAAACCCCGTTTTTCTACGTTTTTAACATTATTTTTGCATTAAATTGCGTGGCTTTTCTTTGATAATGCGGCAACCATATATACACATAGGGCTTCATGGCACACTGGGATTGAAATGATTCAAAGTATAGCTATGCAATTTAATGCAAAATACGTAAAAAAACGGGGTTTTAAAAGGTGAAAATCAAATATTGTGTGCCACTTTAGCTTTCAATCAAGAATTGTGTGCAAAAAAAAGGAGGAATATTGTCAAAATAGGATTAGTTTAAATTTCAAGTCTGATGATGAATATCTCAAGAACAGAAACGTTTCAGCCAAAAAATTCGTTCAGATTCGTGATCAGCGCCCCAGAAAACCCCTGTATACCAAATTTTGTTCGGAGTTGCCGCAGGTTTCTAGAAAATTACCTGCTCTTATTATATTACCTACCCTACAAAACATGTCGTTTTGTGTATGTAACTACCAAAAAAGAACAAAAAGGACTTTGGCAAAGCATCCTGGGGGAAATTACCCCTTTTACCCTGCCAACCTTATCTACACCAGTGGTCAAGTATCCACCTATGAATATGTAAAATTTTATACTTTGTTTAAAGTTTAAAATATCAAAGTTTATACAGAAGTTATACTTACCATCTTAAAGTTACAAAACTTTGTAGAAATAAAGCACAAGTTATACAATTTATTTAGTGAAAACAACGATGGAAACAAGCTCAACTCTCGACAAACCCAGAACAAAAAGAAATGATATTGGTAGCAAAGATGGTACTGAATCCTGAATCACACCGATCGTGAGTAAATCACATAATTAGGTAAATCAGCAATTTTGTACAGTGTTACCCGTCAACAAAGATGCGCAGAGAAACTCCCTAAATTTTTTAAGTAAAATTTTGACGGCGAACTCGGTTGACTTTCTGGTTAATGCGATAGAACTTACCCTTAAAGCTTATACCGTCTAGAGGCAGCTTTGCCGACTGCAGGAGGCTATACTACACCTTCAGCCAAATCAAAAAGTTCAGTAGGAAGGTAGATGGTCTAACGCGTGAAGAAGGCGCGCTTGTGGCTGCTCCGGTTGTATCAGCAAGCGTCGATCTCCAGCAGTTAAGTGCGCGCCCATAACTTGGATGGGTGACCGGCATTGTGGGTTTTGGGCAACGGCACGCGGTGTTCTGCTCGGGGGTGAACAAACGGACCGAGCAACAACCATCCAAGTTATGGAATGAATGGTGTGTGAATGGGAAGGAGTAGGGGTCAAGGTACAATAAGCCTTCAGGCTGCAGTGCACCACCTAGGGGGCGGTCGTCGGGCCTGGGTGGGATGACCCCGAAAAGGGCGAAAAAAAAAAAAACAGCGTGAAGAACACTAACAGGTAGAGAAAAGACCAAAGTAAATTCTTAAGCCAATTTTATTAAAATAAGTTTATATAAACATGGGCCCTCAAATTTTTGTTGTCAAGATATAGGGTGTTAAAAACACTTTTTAGGAAAATGTCAGAGTAGATATAAACGTTGTTTCATTGAGTATTTATTGTTGATGATACATAATTTGTTAATAAGAAGCTATAACACTTAATTTTTAAAGAAAAATGTACCCCAATGTTTCTCGTATGGTCCAGTAATACGCTAATTAGCGGATTTTATGGTTTTTTGTAACACTAAGCAAGCTATGTAAAAATCAGTAGCGTAGGTAGGCGTAGGCCGGTCGCCTACAGCCTCGCACCTGGGGGTGCGCGGCAAGGTGAAGGGTATGAAATGTGGTATAGGAAAAATACCGAAACGAAACGGTGCGAGAGTTCTTAGAGGTCCGTAATTGTAAATCATAGGCCCCACAAAATACGTGTAATTTTTATGTAAAAAAACAACTTATATAAATCCAGTTTAAGTTTAGGAAAAAAATATACTTTAATTTGTGGGAGTCTAAACTAAAATAGGAATCTTTAGAAAAAAAACTCATAATATTCGACTAAAATACTTTTATTTTTGTTATTTACGGTAAAATGTATGCAATTGTGACTAGAAATAGCCTATTTTTAATTGTATTTAATTAACTTAAACACGGCTTAAACCAAAAGTCACTTTAACATTAAAAAAACATCTAATATCTTTGTGTAAAGTTTTTTATGTACAAAACGAATTCGAAATTTTATACAGGGCGATTGAACATTACACATAGGTAAAATGTCTTTTTGCACATTTTTTTCAATATAAGCAGTTAAACTAAACCACTTTAGTGTATATAGTTTTAGAAATATATTTTGGGACAATGTCGTGTCGTTTATTACATTTAAATGTCACTAAAAATTTTAAACTTTCATGCTTCAGAAGCAGAGTTATTTGTATAGAAGGAACAGTTTAAAAATGTAAATTCGGTGCTCTTTGATAAGAAAAAAATCACAAAAAAGTTCGGCATGCTTGTCTTCGCGGCCGCCTTTGCTATATTTCTTTTATGATATGCCGGTTGATGCAGCTGGTCATCGCACTATGGGATAGAAATTATTTTTTTGGTCAAAATTCTGAAATTTACCAATCTAACTTAAAATGAGGTGCTTTTTACTGGAAAAATAATGAAAAATTTTTTATAAATTATTACAAATGCTTTTTGGAAACTTAAAACTTATTATATGTTATTATAAATTTACACCCCCTTAACATTATTATTTTTATTGTACAAAATAAACTAAATTATCAGCTTGTTTGGTTAATTCGGTAGTATTCTAATCAGTAATCCAAAGGTTATTATCTCATATGATATACAGGGTACGACAATAGGTATGATTTTTTAAATGGAATGCCCTGAATATTATATCACCACCAAAAATCTTTAAAAAATCTTTTAAAATGCTCTAAAAAAATACTACATTTGATGTGTCTATCTCCATTAGTTTCGGAAATATGACCATCCACATCTGAAAAATAGTTTTAAATTATTCTTAGAAGCGTAATAGAGATACATCTTCCCAACTTTCTTTATTTTTTAAAGTATAAAATAAATAAAAACCCTGTTTTGTTGGGTAGATTCTGTAGAATCCATATCTTTCATCAGAATGCTTTTATCTTTTAGGATATACAGTGTAGGACAAAACATATTAATTTTTAAAATGGAAAACCATTGTAAATTATAAAAAAATCTTGTATCTGTCCTTATACTCAGAAGTAGCAAAAGTAGGAAGGCAATTGTAAGTACAAAAACTGATAAAGAAAAAGGTAAAAAATCTTTGACAAAAGTAGCGAGACTTCACGAGACTGCATCGGAAACACAACAATAGCTCTTATTATTTAAACTCTTTTACTTTTTTTAGTAAACAAGGCTAATAATAAACTAAGTAGATTAAATGTTGTATATTTATGTTTACTTAAAATACATTTTCAAGTTTTTTATTACCCCAATAGAAGTCGTCATATCCTTTTATAATTTTGCGTACATGTAGTTTGGAGTATCTACTTTGAAATACACAGCATGAGCCATTAAAATTTCAAAGTTGCTTTTGGCCAAAATAATGGATTTCTATCCCATAGTGTATCGGCGCGTCGCTGTAAAGGATAGCGGCGCCTTTGTATAAAATAGTCCGATTGCAGACGGCCTTTTTATGTTTTTTTGTATTATTTTCAAAGGGTACCGAATTTGCGCTTTTAAAATGTTCTTACTATACCTGAGGTGGCAGTTGTTTTTTTTTTTATCTTTGGAGTTGTTCTAGAGATGAAGAGTTGCCGTAAAATCTAAATATCTGAAAACCCGACACCCACGGTACTAAAATTTGCCGCCGATGACTCTGTAAAAAGTTGTTTTAAAAATTTTCTTTCATTTCTTTCAATTTTTGTAATTTTTTTACTAAACTTTTACTTTTACTTTCGTTTTAAAAATAACAACCCAATATAAGGGCGACGCGTTTAGATACTATAGTTTTTGTGAATATTCAAAGCACCCTGTAAATTTCATTTATTATTAGTTTTAAAAAGAGTTTTTATAAAAATAAATACATATTAGGTTCCATGTTGTAATGTATAAAAGATTTACAGAATTTCCTAATTTAGCTAAATAATAATACAACTTATACAGGGTAAAAACAAAATAAAATGAATATATTTATTTTATTTAATGTGTTAATTGCTTAGATAACTCATAAGAGAATGAGGTTAGCTTCCTAAATAAAGAAATACTTATACAGTGAATTTCTTTAATGCCCCTTCTCCCCCTTTTATTTTTTTGAACGGATCAATTTAAAGAGTAAAACTTTGCACATGAAATTGATGACTAAATACTATATTTTAGAATGAAATTGACAGATGAAAATTTCAAGATGGCGGCTGGGCGCCATCGGTCGCATTTAAATCTAGATGTAGTATGTGTTACTGATGATATCAAGATTGAGTGCATGTAAGTACCTTTTTACTTTCATTTTACCAGATAATCATCTTCACATGCCCAGTATTTAACATACATGGTGTTTTTAATGTTGAGTCATAATTTTAACAGTTTGTAGAAATCATAAGCAAGTAGGCCAAGGCGTCGGCTACGATACCAAGCGGAAGCGGAGAATGTCAAATCTCTGTACTGGTAGCCGGTACTAGCTATATATATTAGAAACGCTCCGCTAATAATATTTGTTCAGTTCAAGCGGCAAGCGGTGGGGCTTTGTCGCTTACGTATATTGCAGCCCCTGATTTAACAATACCATTTCTTTTATGCTAACATAAAGATCAAAGGCAGCGCACCCACACTCTCCGCTTTGTATTGTAGTCGTAGCCTAAGACAGTAGTTTTATAAAAACAAAAGTAATTAAAAATCATACATTTTCAACCACTGCATGAAATTTTTTTTTTTAAATCCATTTATTTCTTTACTGTTGTTACTGACTATACCTGTAAAATCACCCATATAACATTTTTTGCCGGCAAGACATTGGCAAAAAGGTATCAAAAAGACATCAAAATGGGCAATTGGCCGTTATTAGGCCACGTGTTGCGGAAAATGTGATGGCATTTATCATTAATAAGTTATGCTGAAAAAAACGCATTTAGGATGCTGGCATCCATCATTAAAGGTTTTTGGCAAAAATATGCCCTTTTAGATGATGGCATTACATTATTTTTTCCTAATGACAATAAAATGCATTTTTACCGTCCAGGGAACTAAAATGTGCATAAATAATGCACATGCATAATGTGTGTTTATGTACAGGGTGTCCATATAAAATTAAATACTATAATTTTGGAAAAACCATAAGATACAATAAAAATACTAAAAAATACATTTCACTGAACAACTTCTGCATTTAACGTTTTCTTGTATCTCTTATGGTTTTCCAAAATTATAGTATTTAATTTTATATGGGACACCCTGTACATAAACACACATTATGCATGTGCATTATTTATGCACATTTTAGTTCCCTGGACGGTAAAAAATGCATTTTATTGTCATTAGGAAAAAAATAATGTAATGCCATCATCTAAAAGGCATATTTTTGCCAAAACCTTTTAATGATGGATGCCATCATCCTAAATGCATTTTTTCAGCATAACTTATTAATGATGGATGCCATCATCCTAAACGCATTTTTCATCATAACTTATTAATGATAAATGCCATCACATTTTCTGCAACGACGTGGCCTAATAACGGCCAATTGCCCATTTTGATGTCTTTTTGATACCTTTTTGCCAATGCCTTGCCGGCAAAAATGTTATATGGGCAGTTTGTATATTTTTTCAGCTTTTTGTTTGTTTCATAAAAGTGACACACGTTTGTAAAACCAATAAAATAGTAGAAATATTTATAAAACCGCAAGGGTTGTTTAAATTTTTAATTTTTTAAGTAATCGTCAATAACTTTCCTATTTGGCATTTTTATACAAACATTTTTGGTAAATTGATTTCTATTTACAAGTTCTATAGGCTGTTAAAATAAATAACTCAAATTTAAAAACATCTTGTATAATTCCTCGAGGTACAAACATTTACAATCTGTATCTCTAGTGGTTTTTAAAATGCCATCATTTAATTCTATAGTTTTCTATTAAAATTTTGCCTTTTTAACTTTAAAATCAATTACTTTGACTCATTTAAATAAGAGAAATATAGTCAGGGTGCTATTTCAGAATTTTGTTGATTTCCCATTTTCCTGTTAAAATCCAAGTTTCCTTATAATAATGTACCTACCGTGATATTAAAATTTCACTAAAATAAATATAAAAAAGTCCTGTGTGATACAATTTTATTTGCAAACTGTCAAATTTTAAAACTAGTGACACATGAAGTAAAAAAATAACGACGAAATCAAAGGTGACTTGACCGTTTGGTTCAGTTAATGTCGCGTTTACTGTTACATTGCACAAATTGATATTTTAAGTTTACTGTAGTAGGCATTGAAACGAAACACTAACTCAAAGTGTGAAAAAGATTCGAAGTATTAAAAAAAAGTTACTTTTTTAACACTTTATGTAGTAGTACCAAAAATAGAGTACTTTACCTTCATGTTAACAATTAAAAAAACAGATTTTTTTTTTTAACGGGTATAGTATTTTTGAATTCCATCATAAACTGTAGATTCTGTGTAAAAGTTTGTTTTTCCTGCCTATTTAGTTTTGTTTTTATTTAATCCTCAAAATTTTGAGTATTTGTTACTTTGATGGAGATATTGTGTACTAAGCCCGATGTATCTTTTTAAAAAGTGTGTTTTTAGTGAGGCCTGTCCATGAGAGCTTATTAAAGTTGTCTTAAGTAAAATAAGTGTAGATTTCTGTCACTTTTGACAATATATTCCTTGGAATTACAAAGAGACTGCTTCAGAGTAACTTCACACAAAAAAATAGCAGAGAACCAAATCAGGAAATCTCGGGGCATGTGACATTCCCTCGTAATAGGATCAAGCTACCTATAAGCGACGGGCAGCATTGTCTTATGTCTAAGCTTAAAGTAAGATGATTCTGTGAAATTTACTTTGTTAAAATAAAAAATCAGAAAGAAAACTTATAATAGACTAATTTTAAAGGCTATAAATGATTTTGCAAATGCCTTGAGGAAGGAAATACCATGTAAAAAATAAAAAAAAAAACTAGGAATACAATCATTTTATTTGCTTTTGCGACCCTGTATAAAAAGAAAAAAATCCTATTTAGAATAATACACTAAATGTTATAAATTAATAAATACACTATAGATACAGTTTTACAATTTAAATACTGACAAACTTGTCATGAAATTAAAAAACAGTCAGTGGCGTGTCTATCCTACTTTTTTATTCTCTTCAGAGGGAAGATACATACTACGAAATTAAAATTATTTAGTTTCTTTTAAATATTATGTAAAAAGTTGGTGTGCTCATGAAATGTAATTAACTGTATAGAAAATATCGCGTGCCAAATTCTAAATTTACACTCCTTTTGTGATAGAAAATAAACAAAAAAAATGAGTTTGTTTAGTTTCCAAGGTAATAGTTCGATATAGCGGTTTTCGCTATTATAAGAGATTTTCGAAAAAATCTTTTTCAAGGCGTTTCTATAGGTCGATTATGACACAAATCTGTATGCGCGTTTTCAAAAATCCATTTCTAAAATTTATTATTAATAAAAACATATTACGGGACGGTGGAGTGAACAGGGATGCTGGGTGGGGACAAAACAGTATAAATCCAACGTCAAACACAAGAAAACATTAATATACTGCACTCGGACCACATGAAAAAAGTAAATTAATTTTGAAAAGTATTAAATTTTTCGAAAAACTATCCCACACATATGTATGAGATATCTCTGTCCGCCATTAATTAAAGGAAAATAGGCGCATTCATTTTGGTCAGCTGATAACATGAAGTTCGTCATTATGAAAATGACAATCTTGATAGAAGCAGCGTTGCCAAACTTCTTATGAAGAATTAACACCAAGCCTATTTCGGGGATTATCCACCATTTCTATGAGAAACAATGGTATTTTTATAGAAATGCCTTTATGTTTAGGTTTTTTTTTCTCTACAAATTATAATAGGAAGAAGGAATAACTTAATTTTTCATAAGAATTTTGTCCTATATCTTCCTTTTTTTAAGCTATTGACACTTTCTCACTTTATTTGGCAACATTGCAAGGCATTTACAGTTCTATTGCAAACTCTTCTTTTTAAGAAGTGACAGCCATGGCGGGATTGTTGTACTATTATTTATTTTTATTTTTTTAAACAATTTTTGGACATTTTTGTAAACAGTGTGTTGTGAAATACTGTTTTTGGGTGTTTAATGTAGGATTTCTACTGTTTCGTCCCCACCCAGCACCCCTGTTTACTCCACCGTCCCGTAAATATGTTTTTATTAATAATAAATTATAGAAACGGATTTTGGAAAACGCGCACACAGATTTGTGTCATAATCGATCTATAGAAACGCCCTGAAAAAGATTTTTTCAAAAATCTCTTATAATAGCGAAAACCGCTATATCGAACTATTACTGGTATACTGGGTACGTAAAAAGTATGTTTAATTTAAATTAAGGACCCTGTATATTTTACCATTAAAATTATTGTGTAAAGTGCTAAAATAACATTTGATACCTATCTTTAATAATTTTGAAAATGTCATCCAAATCTGAAGAGTAATTTTTAATTTCCATTTTGTACTGCAGTAGCTCTTAGCAATAAGCTTTCTCTTGTAGAAATAATGAAAATTAAAAAATACAGGGTGTTATGGAAATACTTTAATATATTGAAATGGGTGACTCCTGGGACAGTGTAGAGACACACTGAGTACTTTTTTTGTTTAATTCAAACGTTTTTTACAATTTGTAAAAATACCTTCTTTTCACCTATCTGCTACGTCCCTGGTTACGTAAAGACTATAAACACAGACAGTAGACCTATTTGTTTGCGATGTTGCCAAACGTCCTATTTTATACCCAATAAACGATATAAATACATAATAGAATAAAAAGGTAAAATGTTATTATATTCTATTTTTTTATAAATTTACTTTAAAAAATTATTAAGAAGCCTTATATCAAAATAAATTGTAACAAAAAAAATATTTAAATAAAGGTCGATTTACCTTCAATACGGAATATGTTCTAAATTTTGATTCCAAACATGCATTTTATTTTCCGCTGCATACTGTTTCTCACACGCGCAAAAATGTTTCCATTGTTTCTTATTTGCTGAGCCGCTAGTTCCACACGATTTCGCAACTGTTCTAAACTGTTAATGGGTTCACTATAAACAAACTCTTTCATAGTTCCTCGGCTTGCCGAGCATTTTTCCTAAGCTTCCCCATAACACAAAACCATGTCGAGTCAACTCGATTGAATTTCGTTGCATTTACGTAAATTAAAACAAAATGCAAAACTTAATAAACGCACAATTTGGTAAATTCTTCGCTATATTATTTAAAAACGCAAACCAGGGCAAGCGAATTTCGTCTTTCTGTAACCTTGCATAGTAAGGAAGCCTTCTTATTGGTCAGTTAAATCATGCCGGCTTCCTTGACAACAACGCGAATTTGCGATGTTCAGCTGTACAATTGTACCATCTAGTACATTTAGTATATTTAGTTTTTTTATGTTTGATGGCAGTCCATGTTAGTAGCACAAAAGCTAAGTACTAAGTACCGTGGGTGCCAGATTTTTAGATGTTAAACCCATTTAACGACTGACAATAATGTTATCCAGAGGGCACTCACCATTTTATCGTAGATTTCAAAGCACACATATAGAGGACAATAATATACCGGCATAAAAAAGTTAACAATTTTTATTATCTACTTATGAGCGGCGTAGGCGTTACATTAAATAATAACCTTAAATAACATTTAGAGCTACAACAGCTTTTAGAAGGCTAGGATTTTTTCTTGGCTGGAAAGTACTTTTATTTTCACGAGTACACTCTTTACACTTTCACCATAAGCTTCCCTTCTCTTCCGTACCAATGAGATGTACAGTAATATAGCAACACAAAGTAATTGTTTCATGCATTTTGTAACCGTACATCTGAAGAAGCCCCAAAATGTCCACTTCGGCTCCTTTATCCCTAAGGTATGTTAAATATGCCGTCTACTTTTTATACCCACGGTAATAAGTTCCTAGACATCAAGCTTTTATAAATTATCAAAAGAAAAAACAAACCCTGCATTTTGTAGTAAAAAATTTTGATTAAAAAAACCTAATTAAATTGAAAGCACCTAGTTTAACCAAAAAGAATTCGCTGTAAGTATATTTTATCGCCCATAACCAGAACAACATGAGACAAAGAAAACGGTTTAAAAGAATTGAACTTACAAGTTTCAGTAAATTGATAAACCCAGTTACGTGCAAATTGCAAAAATGTTAGAATAAATTGCAATAAATTTCTTGCAAAAAACATCTAACCTGTAAAAACACCTGTGTTTGTGGCGCTGATCACGGATCTGAAAAAATTTTTAGTCGGATACATTGGTTTCCGAGATATCCATCATTAAAGTTGGCATTTGAACTAACCCCATTTTCACTTTATTCCCCCTTCTTTTGGCATACAATTCTTGATTTTTAAGTTGAAGTGGAACACAATATTTGATTTTCACCTTTTAAAACCTCATTCTTCTACGTATTTTACACTTTTTTGAATTAAATTGCATAGCTTCGCTTTCAATCGTTTTTAATCGTAGCAGAATATGGTGGAGGCGGTGGAGCAGTGAATGCACGGTTGCAACGTTTTTAAAGGGACCCTTCCCAATTTATTTGATAAAAGGTGTAAAAAACATAGAAACACGGGGTTTTAAAAAGGTGAAAATCAAATATTGTGGCCCACTTTAGCTTTAAATCAAGAATTGTGTGCAAAAAAGGGGTGAATAATGGTGAAAATAAGGTTAGTTTAAATGCCAACTTTGATGATGATTATCTCTGAAACCAAACATTTCCGACTAAAATTTCGTTCAGATTCGTGATCAGCGCCCCAAAAAAACCCAACATACCAAATTTGGTTAAAATCGGGTTGCGGACACTTTCTGTACAACTACCGTAGTTTTTTGTACATTTGTCTCATAGGGAATAATCTTTTGTACTCTTTTCTCGTGTGAACCAAGATCGTTTGACTAGGTAAGGTTGCCTCGTAAGCCTTGCAACATGGCGGACCATACGTCACATATGTATTTTGCTCATTATTTAATGAAGTTTTTAACAGTGTAGTTTGTGTTTTTGTCAATATTAAAGAAATACTTTTAAATACTGTTAATTCCAGTCGTTACCGTAACTTCTTTATTTCCTATTAATAAATTATTTAACAATGATTATTCTTTGTTTCCTATGTTGGCGCCAAGGAACCAGCAGTGCGGTACATATGTGACGTAATGAGGCAACCTTACCTAGTCAAACGATCTTGTGTAAACCACCTGTCGTCTGTCAACTCTTAATTTTGATGAAAGAAGAAGCGAAATGTAACAAAAACTTTATTTAAAAACGCAGTAAAATTTGTTTTAATAGTGTTTTGCAATAAAAATACCGCTTTGTGTATTTTAATTCAATTCTTTGTGCGCATACGTGTCGCGTCGCAGTTTTTAAAAAAGTTTGTAAAGTAATTAACCACCTAAAAAGTGTACTTGATTTGTGGAAAAAGTAATCTTTACATTCATTATACGCTCAAACAACCTAGTAGCGTAATAAAGGATAATTTGTGTAATCATGTAAGTTTTTCGTTTGATCGAATTGAAACAGCAAAACCCATAGATAAACTGGTAAAGAACAAAATAAATTTGGCAACTTTTCTCAAGCTTGTTGACTTAACCACGTGTTATAACTGCTTTCAGCTGTTTTTGACAGCGACAGAAGGTAAACATATGTATTTAAAGGGATTTAAAGAGCTGGTCAGTAGCGGGTTTGCTTTTTAATCGTAAAATTTTGGGGTTCATTATCACTGTTATTTATGGTGGTCCGCCATTTTTAATAATTTTTATTCAATTTATTTTTACACAAGGATTTTGGGGTTTAAATATATTAAAGTATTTCCATAACACCCTGTATAATTGAGAGTTTTATGCCATATTTCCAAAACCAATAAAGACAGACATATTTAGTTTATTATGGTGTTACAGGTTGTTCTTCTTTTTTTTAAATCATAGCTTTTATTGTACCTTGTATACCTTAAGAATTAAGAAAAATCGGATTACAGATTTGAAAAATCATAAAATTAATTCAACAATCTAATATTTTTAAATTATTTTGTGTATAAAAAATAAAAAAGTTAGGGTATTCGTATATTTATAACTGAAACGCGGGTACATGAACGGATAAAAAGTTAAGTTACATAACCTAATGCCAAAGATAAAACCGGTTAATAAAATTGTAAAAAAACATCTATTTGTTGTTTGGTTTCACAGCCATATAGCCTCTAAAAAAATTAAACAATTTATACAGGGGTTTTCCTTATTGCGGCAAAAAAATATAATTGCATATTCAGATGTTTTCTTGTTTCTAAATCATTAGTAGCTTGTGTATTTTTTACTGCTTTTTAAGTATTTTGGTGGTTAACTAAAATATGAAATTTTAGTATTGAATATTTGTTAATTAAAAAGCTTAGTACTAGTATATATACCGGGTGTTGCATCGCCGGGCGAGGACATAGGAAATCCCGTGTAATTTTTAATCGGGTCAATTATTGGCTACCCTAATTATTTTAGAGAAAAATTCTATTGAAGTTTATTGAAGAGCATGCAAATCTACGTCCATGGTAAAAACTTTAGATTTTTCAGTTAACCCGTTTGCTAGTTAGATGCTAATATATTTTTAAAAATTGTTACATTATTATCGCCTCATATGTATGAACAACAATAAAAATAATAAAGCACTCAATTTCAAAATGACAACGTAATGTCACGCTAACTGGTATTTTTATTGTTGGACAGAAATATGAGGCGATAATGATGTAACAATTTTTAAAAATATATTAGCATCTAACTAGCAAACAGGTAACCGAAAAATCTAAAGTTTTACCATGGACGTAGACTTGCATGCTCTTCAATAAACTTCAATAGAATTTTTCTCTAAAATAATTAGGGGAGCAATAATTGACCCCATTAAAATTAGATGGGATTTCCTATGTCCGCCCGGCGATGCAACTACCCGGCATGTAGATGCTTTATTTAAAATTGTAATTGGGCAATGCCCGTTAATGAGTAAATAAATAAATAAATTCCTAAGCTATTTTATAAATAAAAGTTCATATAAACTTAGAGCGCGGAAATGCATTGTTTTCTAGATACGAGGTGTTTTCGGTTTTTTATTAATATCTTAAATATTTCTTAACCGATTTGAATAAAATTTGGAAGTGTTATTAACAACAGTAACGGGATTATTGAGCCCCAACTTAATTGAATTTATAAGTTCAGTGGCATCTGAAGTGGCACGTGAACAAGAATTTCTGATAAAAGTAATGTACGCCACTGATTTTTGTGCAATTTTAATATTTTCTATGAATTAAGCATACCAAAATACAGCTTACGTAGCTTTCTTAGTTTTCGGGAATAAAAATAAAATCCATTAAATTGCATATTCCTGCACTGTGCCACAAACATTAGAGCATATTTTTCTTTTTAAAAATTAGGTTTTATAATTTCTTATTGGCAATTATGTAACAACAACATATACCTAATTAAACAAGGTTTATATCTAGTCTAACCTATATGTAAGTGTTTTCGAAATTTTAAAGTTTTTTTGGAAAGTAGTTTAACACCCTGTATATGTATTTTTTACTTATTCCAAACTTGTTCAACCCCCAAACACAAAGTTAAGGTCGGGACATCGAACCCGTGATGAAAGAAGTCCAGACTTATGCTCGCCATACACGGTATGGTAGGTTTACCATGTACCGAAATACAAGAGAGGGAGATTATGAGGGATGTATTTGAATAAAAAGAATTTTAAAAGATGTTAAGTTTGTTCAAAAACATAGTTTTTATAAATAAAGCCCGACCTTGTATTAACAACTGTAATTTAAAAAAATCACTTATAAATCGTACAATTTCCACAAATGACCAAATAAATTTTTCAGACATATCGATTATAAATAAATACATTGTAGAGCACTTAATAATTTATAAGACCTTTTTAGGTAAAAGTATTTGTCAAGTGGTTCTGTTTTTGAATATTTTCTTTCTTCAACTTTAGTATACCATGTATTCCTTACAAAGCCCTAAATAGACATACAAATGGTGAGGCATGCCTTGAAGCCTACCTGAAGTCTGACTGACCGTATGTATGCCCATTAACAAGGCGAAACAATGGTAAAATAATACTCTATTTAACTTTAAAACATTCAAAAAAACCTATTTCACTTAGTAATATTATAGTTAGGGATCCCTGGAATATTTTTACCATTCATTACTTAACAAGCTAATTTTTCGTGAGTAGCTTCATTTTGACGAGACGCCCAATTTTTTTCCTTACAACTAAAGTCGGTCTATATAGGGTCGCGACATTCGGCCATATTGCTTTAACGTGTTATGACGTCACATCTCCCATTTTTCGGCCATGTTGTTCAGTGCCGGAGATATACAGTTTATTGTATTAGTAGAACAACCGTTTACACAACAGTTTTTAATTATTATTAAGTTGTAAATTCTTTCACTTTAAATAAAAAACATTTGGAATTACATCTTTCAACAAATATCACTTCCAAAACAATGCAAAATGAAATGCGCAAATTCTAGACGCCACTGGATTGATCATCAGCTTTGATTTGACCCAGTCTTGCCAACTTTTCTCCGTGGAGTGCCCTTCCTTGCGTCCCCGACCTCGAACCGCCTAAAAGTTAAGGATGTGTCGCAACCTTATAAATATAAACTAACCTTGCTTACAACAAGTTTCGTTGGTGGTAGCATACAGGGTAGCACGAATTAAATGTGTTGATTTGACAAATAATAAAATTTTATTACTAACATGTGTTAATTTTCAAGATAATTATCTAAATAAACCGAAAAAAATTGTCCTACAAAATGTAAGATTTCATCAGAGTCCCCTACTACCAATATATAATAATATGGTTAACAATGTCGTAAAAAACAACTTCTAAACCTTTGATTTTTTTTCTGTTGATTAAATAATATTTCATCCTGTTTTTGTGATATTCGTCAAATCAACACACTTAATTCCTGCTACCCCTTCCACCAACAAAAAATGTAAAGAAAAAAGTTGGTCGTCTCGTCAAAATGAAGCTACTCACGAAAAATTAGCTTGTTAGTTATTAATGGTAAAAATGGTCCAGGGACCCCTAACTAATACAGTTTATCTTTAAAAAGAATTTCATGAGCACACCACTGTAATTAGAATAGCGAATTCTAAAAAATACTGATTTGATTTAGTGTCCTGGAAAGGACGTCCTGCGAGCGCCAGGGGCGGCGGCGTCTTCCCTCCCAGTCTATCACACACGTGTTCCTAAATGGCTCGGCCCGTACCCGACCGGCGACTCTGTCTTGAGAGAGGTCCGAATTTGTTGCGGCGTTTTCCTAAATTTACCTAAAAAACAAAAACAACAAATTGTACAGAGTGTTTAAATAGTTATGTGCAGGGTTTTCATTTATATTTTGCCACCCACTTCTAGCTACAACCAAAGACAATTGACATTTGTAGTTTCATTATAGACACCCACAACAATGGTAAATTTTTGGTCGTCAGTTTGGACGCACGCTTATTGGGGTTTATGAAGCGGGCATCCATTGAGGGAATATAAGTTCACACGTAAACTGTACGTATAATTTGCCGCTTCAAAAATCTTCTAATTAGGCTACCTAAAACACGTGATCCCGCTCTTTAAAAATGGTCGCTGTAGGACAAACATTTTCAAATGACTGTTCATTCCTGATGAGAGACTGTGTACTATAAATTAAAATTACCCTTTTTCGTAGTATTTAATTGGTTGATTGTGTTTTTTTTTAATTTTTGGCCGGATTATTAATTTAACCACAGTGATTTTTACGGTTATATTGGTGGATGTCAAATCGGCTTCACTTCGTTTTCCGTGGGTGCACTGTGAATTGGCGTTGCTAACATAGAAATCAGTGCTAACTTACTTTTTACTTCGATTTTTATTTACTTATGCTTTAGTATTGTTGTCATGTGTTTCTGCTGGTATACGAAAAAAACCACGTTATCGCGATTGCCTTTGCTCCCACATTTTATTATACAACAAAACGACGTCATACTTTTAGGTCAACCAAAGGCAAAAATATAACAGAAATATTAAATCTTCTTTGTAAACTTAAAAAAGAATTCACATGTATAAATACAAAACACGATAAAATAAATTAATTTTACATTTATTTACAAGAAACTTAGATTAGATCTCTTTTGACAGCCGGTTAGATAGGTCTGGGCACACATTTAGGTTATTATACAGAATAGTATAATATATAAAAAGTTTTTAAAAGAACATTTCTTATAGCGACGGCGTTACAACAGAGTATAAAATAAATTAAATTGCTTAAAATGTGCAAACTGAAAAAAAATACATTTTCAAAAATAGCAGGACTATAAATTGTCGGTTTTAATACATTTTTTGGGTAATAGTTCGATATAGCGTTTTCGCTATTATAAGAGATTTTCGAAAAATTATTTTTCAGAGCGTTTCTATAGGTCGATTATGACACAAATCTGTGTGCGCGTTTTCCAAAAACCATTTTTATAATTTTATTATTAATAAAAACATATTTACGGGACGGTGGAGTGAACAGGGGTGCTGGGTGGGGACAATACAGTAAAAAACCAACGTCAAACACAAGAAAACATTAATACACTGCACTCGGGGCACATAAAAAATGTAAATTAATTTTGAAAGGTATTAAATTTTTCGAAAAACATATGAAATATCTCGTCCGCCATTATTTAAAGAAGGAAAATAGGCGCCTTCATTTTGGTCAGCTGATAACATGAAGTTTGTCATTTTCATAATGATAAAAGCGGCGTTGCCAAAATTCTTATGAAGAATTAACACCAAGCCTATTTCAGGGATTATCCACCATTTCCATGAGGAACAATGGTATTTTTTGTAGAAATGCCTCCTTCTTTATGTTTAAGTATTTTCCTTTTTCTCTACAAATTATAATAGGAAGAAGGAATAACTTAATTTTTCATATGAATTTTGTCTTGTATCTTCCTTCTTTTTAAGCTATTGACACTTTCTCACTTTATTTGGCAACATCGCAAGACATTTACAATTATATTCCAAGCTCTTCTCTTTTAAGCAGTGACAGCCAGGGCGGGATTGTTGTACTATTATTTATTTGTAATTTTTTTAAACAATTTTTTGGACATTTTTGTAAACAGAAAATGCGGTGTGTACTGTGAAATACTGTTTTTATGCGTTAAATGTAGGATTTCTACTGTTTCGTCCCCACCCAGCACCCCTGTTCACTCCACCGTCCCGTAAATATGTTTTTATTAATAATGCATTACAGAAATGGATTTTGGAAAACGCGTACACTGATTTGTGTCATAATTGACCTATAGAAACGCCCTGAAAAAGAATTTTTCAAAAATTTCTTATAGCGAAAACCGCTATATCGAACTATTACCTTTTTTGGCCCATCCGGTGCCCTAGTGCTCTTCGTAAAGCCTAAAATTTTAGTTGATACATAAGCCAAAATTACAATCTTCTCGGTTTTTTTTAACATGTATCTCTCCGGTGGCGCTGGCGTGGTGAACAGAGCTTTGATCTCGAAAGCCAGTTTGATCCCCGGCCAACATTTTTAGGTAGTAGCTATTTAGAAATAACATCCGTGGTGGCATTACCGCGTTGTCTAAAAGGTACTGTGAAATGCATAAACTGCATGTTTCAGTGCTTGGATAACGTTGATGGAACAGGGGATAAGATCATCTAATAACGCGACACTCACGGTACACTGGTATTTAGGCACAAGCCTTCAAGGGATTTCACAAAGATAAAAAAAAACAACCTACCTCTAAATTTTCTATATCTCAGTTTCCATTCGCGTTCTTCGCTATAATGGCATGTTTATTGTTCGTGCTATCAGTGCCGTAGATCTTCCCCGCCTTTTTGGCCATGGACCCGAGCAGCTCTTGACTGAGCTTGTGTGCCGATCGCAGCGACTGCAGCCACTCCTTCAGGCCTATTTCGTCGGGGTTAGTCAGGGTTATTTTTTCTTTTTTACCGTCCTACATAAAAAAAAACAGGGATTTATTAATAATGGAGCCAGTGGAAGCTTTAAAAAATATTTTTCTACTACTGTATAAATAAGAAAACTTTGTGGTCCTAGCAACGCGAATGATAACGAAAGAGAACCTTCGTGTTACCTGGTTGCTAAGCGTTGCTAGCTACGAAAGTAATATTTTCAGCGCCTGGACAAAAAGTAAGAGAAAAAAAGATTATTTATAAAAAGTAACTAATTTATGACAAAATATTTTAAAAAACTAGGTTAGGTATTGACATTAAAAGTAATTGTGCAATTTGAGCAATTAGCAAAAGAAATTGGAGGAATAATACTTGAATTAACAGTTTTTAAATTTGTTGTTGGGGTATCGTTATCACCTTTAACTACGTTAATATTCATATTTTTCACTGTTCCTTCATTAGAGGAAATATTGGTAGGAATTTCGTATAAAATCTTCTTTGAAATTTCCACCTTATTACTATAGAATTCAGCAATATATCCCTCCGCAACAGAAGAAGACTTCCAACCTCCATGCCTTTTAAGTCCAAAATATCGACATCCGAAGCATTGGCAAGGAACGTAGTCGACGTTCTTCTAAAAGAATGGCCAGTGTATCTACTGATGTCTTCAAGTTCAAAAACTTCGCAATTTCTTTAGGTACATTTGAAATAGTGTGCTTTCCAATTACTTGATTAACACATTTACCTCTTTCATAACGATACAATAAGCGCTCATCTAGAGCATTCCTTGGTCTCAGCTTAATATATTCCTGTAGAAATCTGACATAAGGAACTGAGCCTTCATCGTTGGTTACTACAAAGTTTCTTTTAACTTTATTTTTAGACTCCACTATTTTTACTATAGCCACGTCATTTCTTATTTCTACATCACTTAGCTTCATTCTGTATATTTCGTCGGTCCGGCATGCCCCAGCCACTCCCATAATGGCTATTACTTTCATTGCTAAGTAACTTTGATCAGGCGCGTTGAGTAAAAACTTTATGATTTCTTCTTTTTAAATTTTTTTGACTTTTTGCCTCATAACCATCGTTTTTCCTTTTAATAAAAGCAACTAGTTTCTTGAACTCCGAAATATCTTGATTTTTGTTTACGGAAATTGTTAACTTGAGCATGGAATATACAGACCATTCAAAAAACGATTTATATGTTTGATGGTACCTCTCTTTAGATTTGTCTGGCAGAAGTGAGACACACGCAAGGTCAGCTGCCTTTTGGATGCCCTTTTCATATTCAATTAACATTTTAAAATGGGAATGGATTTATACTAAATTAACAATAATTCAATATCTGACAAGTGCTGATGACAGACAATGTCAACAATAAATGTGTTGCTATGGATTAATTTTTAACAGGTTAAATTTCAAAATCTCTGATATTTCTATTAAAAAATGATGTTAATGATTATTAAATTATGCGATACATAGAACAGTAGCAGAAAAAATATAATACATTACACGATGCGAAAGGCCTTTCAAGTGTTCGGAGGTTTTAAATAGCCTCGGCCATTTAAAAACCACCTCACACCAAAAAGTAAACTTTTGCATCTTGTAATGTAAATAACTATATCTTTAATACTTTGCTTAATATAATTTACCTTTAACGCATGCATCCTTAAAACTATACAGCTTTCATTTTTGACACTTTGTAATTCGGGCGTTACTTCTTCTATTTGATCCATCAGTACCATTTCCGGTCTGGAACCTTCTGGATATAATTCTAACCTGAAAAATAATATATTTTGTTTATAATTGTACCTTGGTGAATAACATAGAAAAGCAGGTTGTCTTATTTTAACTCTCCAAAAAACGGAGTTTTAATTTTATACAATATTTTACACATACAGGTTGAGCTAAATAACATAACACATAAGCAATGTGAGGAAAGAGAGATAATGTAACTAAATCGCGGCATCTAAACATGCGTGACTAATACTGCTTGTTTTGTTATTCTATTACTCGCTATTGTACCAAAACTGCTTGCTCAAGCAGTATACAAGCAGAGTTGGGCCGTATTCGAATACTCAGTATTCTGAATAGTATTCAGAATACATTTTGCCGGTATTCGAATAGTATTCGAATACATTTGTGTGTTTGGTATTCGGCAGAATACATTTTTGGTTAGTATATTCAGGATTCCTGTTTCGAATACTTTTGAAGTATTCGACGAATACTTTTTCAGTATTCGAATACCGGAATGTGTAAGCAGTATTCGACTATAACAAAATTGAGTAGAATAATAAAGAGAACAAAAAGTAGGAAAAATGAGGTGAGGACCGTTTTTTGGTCCTAAAATTTTTAATCATCGGTCTTGTTTTTTTCGTTTGTTTGTAGTATTCAAATCTTTTTTTTCAGTATTCGCATTCGCATACCGATTTTCAGTATTCCCAACTCTGTATACAAGCATAAAAGTTTAAATTATTTTTTATTATTTTCTTAGATATCACAAAGTCAAAAATTAGTAGAAGGCACGCCAATGACCTTATTAAACATTTCTCTAGAAAAATGACACGTTGATACCTAAAGGTTCGCCATCCCTATGCTAGACTATAGCTAGAAACTAAGTTTCCAGCATCCCAACATATTATTTAAATATTTCGTTTATATCATCATTTAATTTTCGTTTGCGTCAAGCATCTAGCCGATTACACTTATACCCCAATCATCATTGTCAAATTAAAGGTTCAATCTCGGAAACTCACGGAATAAGCTGAATATCTGTAATCGAAATATAACAGGTCAAATGTCAAAAAAATCAGTTTTATGCGAATATTTCGTTTTCTTTACTTTTAATCGCATTTATATTTATTATAAAAATTGTAGAACACAATTTTTTTTGCAAATTCAATTCCAAGCATTTTTTGTCAGTCCAACGGATCCGATAATAGAGGGCGCAGAGTGTAAAGCACTTTACTGTATTATGTACATACCTTAGCACGCAATCAATCGTGATTTTTAGTCTAATATGTCATCTTTTTACTTAAGTATCTGCTAAATATCACTTAATTATCTATGTCGTTTACTTATCTATCAAAAATAAGCTAAGGTATGTACAGGAGCGCTTTACACTCTGCTCCCTCTATCTCTGGATCCGTCCGCCGGACAAAAAATGACCCATATCGAATTTGTAGAGAATTTTGTGCTCTACAACTTTGATGAAAAATATCATTGCAGTTAGAGGTAAAATAAATGAGATATTCGCAACAAACAGATTTTTTGACATTTGACCTGCCATATTTCGAGTTCCTTACATGAAATCATAGGGGATTTTTAGGAAAGTATTTTTGTACCATAGAGATATGTCCCCTGAGGCATTTTTGTGTGACTATAAAACATATATACGACCAATACTGGAGCATGCAGTTGTGGTATGGTGTCCCTATTTTGTGAAGGATGTCGATCTTCTGAAGCGGGTCCAGAGAAGGGCTACTAAGATACCATTCACATTGAGACAGTTATCATATGAAGAGAGATTAAAAGCCCTTAAGCTCACAACATTGGAAGAGCGCAGGAACAGGGGATGTTTGATAAAAACATACAAAATAATGCATGGGCACTACACTTGCAACATCGACTTCTTCCTCCATAATACCAACCCCCACCTAGGAGGGCATTCTCTGAGGCTCACCACTGGGCTTAGTCACAGGCTATACAGAAAGAACTTTCTCGTGAACCTAATCGTACAACGATGGAACGGACTCCCTGAAGAAATTGTCTCTGTCCCCTCTGTGAACGTCTTTAAGAATAGACTAGACAATTACTTAAGAAATATGTAAATAGTGACTGTATAGTATGACTGTAACAATGTAATTGTGAATCGTGATTGTATTGTGCGATTTTAACATACTTTATTGGCGCGTAAACAGTGACAGTTCATCGGTTCTACCGCCTACTGTCTGAACTCTATAATAATAACAAAGGTATGTACAGGTATTCAGCTTATTCCGTGAGATTCGTAGGTGAAAGTCTAAGTAAATTGGGCTATCATAGCTTTAAAAAAATAACGAATATACTAACCTATTGGGATATAATTTGGCATATCGTAACTGCCACGAGGCCGACCAAGGTCCACCTAACCTTTTAATATAGCCATGTAGAATACAGTCTGATTCTGAAACAAAAGGCATGTATTAATATACAACAAATAATACAAATTAAAAAAAAACAGCTAATTACTTTAATTTGTTATCAGATAAGACCAAGGACGTATGGACCAGGTTTGTTTAAGTTTGAGCTGTTGCCATCAATACATCACAGTAAAAGCGCTAAAATGCGGTTTGCCAAATTTAATTTTTCCACTCTAAACTTACTAACCACAAGTAGTTGTTGGATAAGCCTCTATATTAAAGAATGTTGTAATATAACTTTTTAAATAAACAATACATATATTTTTATTATTTTTAGATATCATAATAAAAAAATATGTTCAAGTATTATAAGTTATTATCTTTTTTAAAAAGTAAAATTCTGAAAATACGTGATTATTTGTTTGTCCCGGCAACGCCGCCCAGGGATTTTTACTCCATCGTAAATGAAACATGAATGAACTTTTCCTAAACGCTTGTGGGTGATTGTTTTGTCATTTGACAATTTGGAAAGCCAAAAGTGATCAAATAAAGCTTATAATGCGTTTTTTTGTGTATTTTCTGGTGTTTTTAGTGATTAGAAAGTATTTTTGCAGAGAATATGGGTAGGCAGTGCTTTGTTTGTAGAAGGGTAGACTATTCATTTCCGCACCTCGCTTTTCACAGGTAAATAGAGACCAACGTCGTTGGGTGCATACTATCGACCAAGGTCAAAAGTAAGTCCGCCATTTTCATTTCTCGCTTGCCTCACCCCCTTTGCCTATTAGGATTGTTGGCTTAATGTTTATCATAAAATTATGAATGAATCGCAGGGTCCATACGTCCTTGGATCCAAA